>CM035281.1:74544948-74598924 GCA_020226075.1 Hydropotes inermis
ATAGTTAGCATTTTTAGTATAATTAGTACTGTTAACACTGTTGTTAATATTATTGGTAGAGTTAGCATAGTCAGCATTACTAGCACAGCCTCCAGTTACCATAGTTAGCATTTTTAGTATAACTAGTACTGTTAACACTGTTGTTATTATTATTGGTAGAGTTAGCATAGTCAGCATTACTAGTACAGTCTCCGGTTAACATAGTTAACATTTTTAGTTTAATTAGTACTGTTAACACTGTTGTTAATATTACTGGTAGAGTTAGCATAGTCAGCATTATGAGTACAGTCTCCAGTTAGCATAGTTAGCATTTTTAGTATAATTAGTACTGTTAACACTGTTGTTAATATTACTGGTAGAGTTAGAATAGTTAGCATTATGAGTATAGTCTCCAGTTAGCATAGCTAGCATTGCTAGTTAGTTCTGTCAGTCAGTGTAGTTAGCAGGACACCATGATACAGGGACTCATGGCCATCTCTGCTGATGAGGAGGCTTGTACTGACAACTATGAGATCCTTCACACCATTTGTGAAGGTAGGTTCATCAAGGTGAATTTGTTCTGGCACTTTCTGACCAGGACAGAGGTGGCTGTCAATGTCATTAAGAAAAATCAACAGAGCTCTCCAGGCTCCAGGGACTTTTCCAGGTTGTCTGCAGTGTGAAAGCTCTAAGTCACTCTGGTATTGTACCTCTGTGGGTTTTATTTATTTTTCCTCCCAGTTAGGTTGCCCTCTGAGATTCGAAAACTTCCCCCAGACCCACCAGTGAGAGTGTTTCCTGGTGTTTGGAAACTTCCTCTATTACGCCTACCTTCCTGGGACAGGTCTCCATCCCTAGCTCTTTTGTCTCTCTTTTTATCTTTTATATTTTGTCCTACCTCCTTTTGAAGATGATGGGCTGCTTTTCTGGGCTCCTGCTGTCCTCTGCTAGCGATCAGAAGTTGTTTTGTGAAGTTTGCTCAGTGTTCAAATGTTCTTTTGATGAATTTGTAGGGGAGAAAGTGGTCTCCCCATCCTATTCCTTCACCATCTTAGCTCCTCCCCTCTGATATTGTACCTCATGTTGGGTGATGGAAACTAAGGAGACCTTGTTCAGGTAATGGAATACATCAGTGGGAGACAAGTCCAGCTGTGTGCGGGATCATCACCGCATAGCAGGGACCTGAGACATGTTCCAGCAGCTGATCTCTGCAGCACTGCCACCAGAGGGGTATCACGCACTGGATCTGAAGCCAGAGAGCCTCCTCTTTGATGATGTGTTGAGCATCAAAATTATAGACTTCAGCCTCAGCAACAGTGTAATGGGTGTGACAAGATTTATACCTTCTGCCTTCTGACAGTCCCAATCTGGAACTCTTTCTAGGCCAGGACTGCACCAGCCTTGTGGTTGACATGTGGAGCCTAGAAGTAGTTCTCCACTTAATGGTGACTGTGTCCCTGCTCTTTGAGAAAGAGAACTTCTGGGAGCTGCAGCAGCAAATCTTGAAAGGGAAATATAATATCTCCTTTTATCTCTCCTTTGAGAAAGAAATCTCTTGAAAATAATGATGACCCTTGACCCCAGAGACAGAGGCAGTTTAAATGGCCTAATGAGGCAACCACAGGTGAACACAGCCCAGGAAGTTCCACTCAGGCTGTGCAGTGAGCTGTCCTGTAACAGGGACTCTGGGACATGGGGTGGGACCAAATCCAGGACTCAGGAACATGCAGGAGGCATGACAGCATAAACTCCAAGGAACTCAAGATGGGGGCCACACTGCCACTGTGAGGTGACCTAGCAACCATGAAGTTGAACCTTCCCCAAGCCCTATGGTGTCTACAAAGAGTGAACCACTTATCCCCACATGGCTCTACCAGGGAGAAAGTGAGTAGCTTCAGAAGGACCAGGAGTCAGGGAAGAAGAGCAGACAGTCTGTCAGTCTCCCACGCAGCCTGGGACCATGACCACCAAAACCAGCCCAGCTCCCAGAGCATAGCCCAGAGCCTCCCCCAGCAGCATCGGCACCAGGAATGAATCCCCAGAGGGAAACAGCTTCCTCCCAGGTGTGTTCAACACCTGAAACTATCTCCAAGCTGGGCAGCATGATAGTGTGTCCCAGCCTCCCCCTCTGACCACAGCCAAACAGCAGGGGTGGCTGGGAGAGTCTAGAACTCTATTTCAAAACACCTATAATGCAGGCTATCCAGAAAGAAGCATCAAAATAAAGTGATCCCAGAGTAATCCCCCATAGTTGGCCAAGGCAGGAAGGTCAGGTCACACTCCCTGGGACCTGGTCTGGTCAATGAGGAGAGTGTGCTCTCCATGAGATTAAAATCAGGATGGTATCTCTAACCTGTATAGCATTCTGATTTGAAACATCAAATCCCAAACTCTGGCCAGCTCGGAGGATGGTCCAGTGTCACTGGGGGACCAGAGAAGGCTGCCTTGGCTGCAGGTCTCCCCCTTGGTGACCTGGGTGAGATTTCAGAGACTGGACTGTCTTCTAGGGCACATCTCCCCTCCCCAACTCTTCTGTCTTCTATATTGGTGGGGGAGGGAGATAGTTCTTGTCAACTACTTGGTTCTTCCAATCTTTGTCAGTAAACTTGATGCTCCAGAAAGATGTATCATAGATGCTGCTTTGCACCCTCCCTGCACAGAATTGGAGTTGTGCCTTTGCCAGTTTGAGAAACATGTAGTCAGGTAATACTTGGAATCAATCAGAATGACAAAATGGAAAAATGGCCTAAGAGTATTATCATGATGACTCCCAACAGCAACAACTGCTGCCTTGCAGGGCAGAAAGGCAGAAAGGTGTATTACCTTCCTCTACTAACATTACTAAACATTTTTAGAAGATCCAAAAGGAACTTTTGGTCACTGAAGACTGTGTTAATCACCACCAAGATGTCTGTAATAGGACAACAAAGTCCCATGAACCAACCTGTGTGTAGTGTGGTCAGGTCCCTGTGCAACTGACTTTCCTATCATGTGGGGAGGTGAACCAATACAAAGGTTTGACCACAGGGACTGGAGAGCAGACATCGGGACAGGAGGAAGCTTGAATGTTAGGCATACACAGGACAGAGGTCAGGAGAAGGTTGGAGAGTGGGGCATTGGAGCAACCTCCCTTGCTTCTAGGACCACCCACTGTGGTGCATTGTACTCTGCATCTCTAAACTTAAACATCCCCCAGCTCAGGACCTGGAAAGCAGTTGACATCAATGAGCACTGTACTCATAAGTCTGTCTCCTCTTCTGTGAGCCTTGGGCCTGGGCTGACTGGGCCATGACTGCCTCTGGTCACCCTCATTAGTCCAAGCTCACTCTAACAGGGAGGGCCGTGGATTTTGTTCTAATAAGCAGGGGATCCATGAACAGGAAGTGACATGGTCACCTTTCACCAGACAAGATTCCCAGCAAAACTCATGAACATTACCCTCCAGCTCATGATTTTCAACTGGTTCCTGAATTATGAATTGTTTAATGCATTTTATCTAATGGACAGTCTCTCAAAAAATATCACCTCAGTGTAGGGAGTCATCAGGTGGTGGAAGGTAATATCAGAAGGGACTCTGGGGCTGAGGCATCCAGGTGGTTCCCAGTAGCCTTGTCCACATCCCAGACCATGCAACATCAGCCTTTAGCTGGACATATGACTGCCCGGGACTACTGAGTTCCCACCTCTTCTGCAGTGAGACTGTTTGTGTGACCAAGCTCTCCCTCCAGATGGGAAGGGGAGTGGTTTGCACAACCTCTCATACGCTAATACATCCTAGGAGAGAGAAGCAGGCCCTTTCTGCTTCTCCCTCTGTCCTCCCACTGGGAATGTGAGTTCTGAGGTTAGAGCTCATTCTGGCTTGTGGATAGGGCAACTCATCTGTGATGACAGGGCATCAGGGACAGGAGCTTCCTAGACCAGTCCTGGACTGTCTGTCTTCAGACCCAGCAGGAAGGATGCAAAAGTCTATTTGCCACTCTGCTGCGGGGCCCTTTCGTAGAGCCGCTGAACCTTACCCTAAGGGGGACAGCAGTTATTTCTCGTGAGTCCCTTGGGTCAGGCTGCTCCAGGGACTACCTCCATCTACCTCTGTCTACTACGTTTCCAGCCTTCACTTCCATTCATGATGGTCGGGCTCAGTCCAGCTCACTCTCCTCTCTAGGTGCTTCTCTGGGAATCTAACATAAGAAGATAAATGGTCCTGATTAAACAAGTCAGGAGGTAATATCTTCCAGGGGCACCGCCCTCACTCTCTCCCAGAGACGCACTTTATTTTAAAAGACATTTCTCTGATGCTTTCACTCCTACTACCTGCAGACTCTAATCAAACAAATCAGGAAGCAAGCCATCTCAAGTGTGGTGTTGCTTGATTATTGCCCAAAATATGAGTTTGGAACCAACAACATCCCTGCTGACAACTGTAAAAGCTTAATCTGAAAAGCAAATTGAATGCCATTCACAGGGTGAAGGCAAAATCTAGGAATGGGTCAAGCCTGGGTGTGAGTCCTCAGTATGCAGAGGTGGATATTTAGGATCTTGCAGCCTCTTGGTCTTGTCTAGGCAAATTTTATATGCCCTTCACCCTTACACAGCCTGTGATTTTGTGGTGAAAAGGAATTTCACTATATATTAAAATATTAAACTTGATGATACTATTAAAAGGTTCATTTGTTCTTCATTTAAGTGTCTGCAAAGTGTCTCCTAGGCTGGTTTAAAATTGAATGTTTGATAGAAGCAAACAAAAATTTGAGGTTCGATAAGGTCAACAGATCAGGAGACATCTGCTATTGAAAACAAAGTCTCTACTTGAAGTCCTGGAGGAGGGGGACAGGACAGGACACAGAGTCTCACCAAGCCAGGAAGCCTAGCAAGGTCAAGAGGCAGAGGAGCCAGGAGCTGTGGATGGACAGGAGCCTTCATCATGGTTTCTGCAGAAGGAATGGTAGGCAGAGTGAGCAGGATGAAGCCTGGCTGATCTGAGTAACTTCATGGGCTCTGGGGTGGGTGGATGGCCCTAAACAGCTGGGAATCTGACCCTGGGGGAGTAAGGCAGATGGAGAGTGTCTCAGAGCATGAGTCCAATAGTGATTGGTTTGTATTTGAAAAGTGAGCCCTAGAAGGACACCATCTTGGGGTGGGAGGGGCCTGACAAGAGAGGCAGGAGGCTACACCTAGGTGATTCGGAACAGAGGTCTCCCTTGGACACCCTCCTGGAAGTGTTCGTGGAGCAAGTGATGGAGAAGGAGCATGTTACTAAGAGAATGGCCAGTGCAAAGGTCCTGAGGCTGCAGTGGGCCGCTTGGTGAGTCTTAGTCATTCCCTGTGGGATCTTGGTTTTCTCTCAAGTCTGCATATTGCTTCTATCTATAATACTTGGTTCCACTTTTCTAGCTAACTAATCTGAGTCTCAGTCACCAATCTATTGAGTTTAGCAAATTGTATCCCAGTGGAAATGGCTGAATCTGGTTCATGTCAGTGCATGTTTACTGAGTGCCTTCCCCGGGCCTATATGTGTCAGGGACCAGGAGACTGTGAAGTGAGCACAATGGTCTCCACCCTGAGAAACCCCGTTAGTGAATGTTCAGACCTCCTCAGGCCCCTTCCTCTGCAGCGTGTCCCCCACCTCATCTGGGTTTCAAGCTCCCACCCTGGCCTCAGCTACACCTTCATCTCCTACCTCCAGCTTCTCCTGGACATTTCTGTCCTATGGCTCCTGAACTTCTTAAGGTGAGCATGTCCCAAACTGAGTTCAGCCCTGCCCATGACTGACTCCTTCCCATAAAACCCCTCTCTTGGAGGAGGCCACCCCCAGGTGGATTCTTGAACCTCAAGGCATGGCCCCTTTCCCAGTCCATGATTCCACCTCTGGGAGTTCCTCATTGTCCCCCATTGTTTCACTCCCTCCTCAGCCTTAGTCTGTTCACCAATTGATGCCCTCTCTTCACAAATGCCCACAAAGCAGGAACAGTTACACATGGGGACATGGAGGTGAATGGGGGTAGGTATCGCTGGGAAGGAAGAAACAGATCCTTGAGCTGAGGACAGACAAGGGCTCCCAAGCGGCCAGAACACAGGCTGTACAGTGGCAGCAAGATACCCGTAAAGAGGTGAGGCAGGCTCATGCTGCAGTCCCTGCCCTCCATCCCCCAGGGCACCTTGTGTTTCCTGCCTTGGCCTTGGTTGCTGCCCCTCCCACCTTGCTCTCTGTTAGGGGATGCCCATTTACTCACTCACTCATTCATTCATTGATCACAGATTTGGTGCTAGGCCCCAGCTGGATGATGGCTCATCCTTGATGATCCAGCTCACAAGTCACCTACTCCATGAAGCACTTCTTGATCCTTACACCCTCCTTTAGCCCCTCTGGTCTCACTTGGGGCCCTCAGGCTGTGATCACACTCTGGGAACTCTATGAGGTTCTGGGCCCGATGCAGAAAGGGCTTCAGAAAAATGTGATGAGGATAAAACACCAAAGAGATGAAAGGATCAAACACAGGCCACATGTCCTTCAAGTTCACCTTCTCCATCCCTCCAGGACCAAGGCATCATCAACAGGAATCAGAGGGACCTGCTCTCATCCACATGCTCATGTAGACCACTAACAGTCTGGGTTTTTTTTTTACTTTGTTTTGTTTTTCAGTTTTAAGATTTTTTTTAACTTGGAAGCTGTCACCTTGGTGTCCCTCAGTGGTGAGACACTTAGTCACCACTTCAGGAATGAGATCTGCCTCAGCTGAGACTGGATAGGATGAAAACACAGGATGTGGAGGAGGAGACAGCTCAGGGGCCAGGCCACGGGTGAAGGAAGAAACGAGATGGAGAGAGAGGAGAGGGCAGAGCTGCTGGGGTCTGAATCACAGCAGGAGGAGGGGAGACCAGGGGCTCCCAGAGTCCCTCCTGTCACTTCCTTATGGTCCTGCCTCAACACTGGAGCTTTCTTCCCATGCTGCCTCACACCCCCAGGCCCTCACACATCTGGCCTCCACCAGGAACCCTCTCCTTTACTCATCAGCAGCAAAGCCCTCGCCTTTCAAGAACTTGCTCTTCTAGGGATTTGTCTTTTCCTTGCGTGCCCAGTACACCCGCCCCCACCATGACTCACCCACCTGCTCTGTACTCAGCTCTCCTGGTTTTCATTGTCTGAGGATGGCCAGTTTCACCAGGACATGGTTTGCTCTTCAGGACAAGCTGGAGAGATCAGCAGACCTTGGTTATAACTCCAAATATGCGTGACCTTGGGCAAGTCCATTATCACCTTAGAGGCTCCATGTTTCAAATAAAGGGGTCTGGAGGTGCTAACTCCACAGCAATGCTGAGCTGGCTGAGCTGCAGAGGTGGAGCTGGGTGGGGGCCTGTTGCTGTGGCCCTCAGTGCTGATCTTGTGATCAGGCCCTAGCAGGGTCAGGGACTGTGGGACGCCTGGGTGCAATGATACACGAGAGGCGGGGGAGAAGGGAGGGGTTAGGTGGCAGCTTTGGAGCCAGAAGACATGATATTCCAGGGACACTTTCCAGAGGTCTTGGCCGGCATCCTTGGTCCCTCCCACACCCTTCCTGCTGCCTTTGGAAGACATGGGATGAGCCTTCCCTTGAGGGCTGTGCTCTCAGTCCAGCTCACCCACCCAATGGGTCTGCGCAGGCTCCATCCTACTGTAGTCTCCTGTCCCTTGTGAAGGAAGGAAGTTCCATGGGGTCAGAGGTCAGACTGCAAACTCATAAGTCTGCAGGGGCCAGGCAAGGACAGGCCAGGGGAAGCTTAGGCGTGATGGGGACTGTGATGATCTGGGAATTCAAGCTGATCCAGTGGGCTCCCACTCAGTCCCCAAAGAGCTTTGCCTGGAGGGTACATCTCCCATGAGGTTGAAACATCTCCTTGAATAAAATAAAATTAAAAAAAAAACACCTAATTTAGAAGTCCATCCCCCGCCCCTGAAATCTAGTTTTTAAATGTCAGAATTAATTTTTAAAAAATCTAGAATTAATTTTAAAAAGTCCTAGTTCGAGGCCCTTGGTTTAAGACCAAGCATGAGACGGGCAGCCACCCAGAGGCAGGGTCCAGACTGGATGCTCTGTCACAGCATAGCCCCCACGTCCCACCCAGTGCCTCCTCATGGATGTTCAGGGCACAACTTCAGCCGCCATAAAGGTATGGAGGGGAGACAGGGTTTTTCAGGGTTGCCTTTTCCTTTAGCAATCCCCAGAAGCTGAGGTTTTGAGACCTACATGTTCCCCCCTCCCCCCACAGAGCATTGATCCGCTCTCCAGGCTCCAGACTAGATGTTCCCTGCATGCTGAAGAGTTGCAGTTGGCCTCTCCCAGAGAAGCATCTCTCTGAAGGAAAGCAAGTGTGCATTCCCTGCTAGGATGGGAGCTTGGGTAATGAGGGGACCTGGGCATCTGACTACAGGGGACCAAATAAGCCAGATGAGAAGGAAGTGACATTCAAGGGGGATTCATCTGATGGGGCAGAGGAGTGGGCAACAGGGTGGCTGCAATGCATCACAGTATGATCCAGTGGGGATGGAGGACAGGTGTGTTTGGCGGAGCAGAAAGCACAATGGCTCAGAAGGTGTGGGGAGTAGAAAGGATGTCACCCGGCTCTGTAGCAGGCCTCCTTCCCATTCCTCTATAATGGTGGGGCTGCTGATGAGAGCTGCTCTCAGTGAGCCCTCCTGGGCCCTGTTGAGTGCATGCATGTTAAGTCACTTCAGTTGTATCTGACTCTTTGTGACCCTATGGACTGTAGTCTGCAGGCTTCTCTGTTCATGGGAGTCTCCAGGCAAGAATACTGGAGTGGGTTGCCATGCCCTCCTCCAGGGGATCTTCCCAACTTATGGACTGAACCCTTGTCTCTTATATCACCTCTGTTACTAGTTTTCTTATACAGATGGGAATGCAGAGGCACAGGAAGGGCAATGCCCTCTTCAGGTCACACAGTAGGTTCTTAGTGAGCCCTCTTTTGGCCTTGTTACAAGTTCTTTATTATCCTTCAGGTTTCTGAGGGGCCTACAGTCACACAGCAGGACTTAGGGATACACCCGGGGGACACATTACTAATAATTTAATACAGATGAGGGACAGCTCAGACAGGGAGGTGGCCACCCCAGGTCACACAGCAAGACTTACGGAGTCTTCTTGGGGTACCTGTTACTACTTGCTTGATACATATATAAACGCAGCCCACAGGGGGGAGTAACTGCCCAAGGTCACACACGGGGCCCCAGTGAGCCATCAAGGGGGCCCCATTACTAGTTCTCTGTGACCTTGGGGGACACTGCACCCAAGGTCACACAGTGGGGCCTCAGTGAGCCATCAAGGGGGCCCCATTACTAGTTCTCTGTGACATCAGGGGATACTGCAGCACACAGACAGGAGAGACCACCAACACAGCAAGGTCTCTGCACATTTTCTTGGTGGCCCAGTTACTTGTTTTCTATTAATGCTGAGGCTGCTAAGGCACAGAGATGGCAGTGGCCAGCTCGGGTCACACGTGAGTACTGAGGGAGCCTTCCTGGTTTACCCTTTACTCCTTCCTTAATAGAGATGAGGACATAGCACAGAGTGGGGTTTGCTGCCAAGGTCACAAAGCAGAGTCTCAGGGCATCATTGGGGAATGGTGAGGGTCCTCACAGTAGTCCTCCATTACAGTGAAAAAACTGACTCACAGAGAGTGCACTGCCCTCAGAGTCACAGGGCAGGGTCTTAATGAGCCCTCCTGGGGCTCTGTTACAAACTTTCTTTCACCACTGAGGACCCTGAGGCAATGAGAGGGCAGTAGCCACCTAGAGTTACACAGCAGGACTTGGAGTGCATTCCTGGGGTGCCTGTTCCTACTTCTTTAATAAAGATGAGGACCCAGAGCAGTTCTGTCAGAAAGATCCCACATGGCGCAGATCAACTAAGCCAGTGGGACACAGCTTTTGAACCTGTGCTCTAGAGCCTGGAAACTGCAAGTACTGAGCCCTTGCACCACAACTACTGAAGCTTGTGTGCCCTAGAGCCCCGTGCTCAGCAAAGAGATGCCACCACAATGAAAACCCACACACCACAACCAGAGGGTAGCCCCCACTCACCACAAGTAGAGAAAAGTTTGAGCAGCAACAAAGACACAGCAATATCAATAAATAAGTTAAAAAACTTGTAAAAATTATAATTCTTATGTATACAAATTAAATAAAAACCTTAAATTCAGTAATCACATTTTCTCCTGATCTCTAATTAGAAAAAAATATACTAATTGAAAATATTAATAACAGTAATCTCATGAAAGAAAGTGAAAGTGAAAGTCACTTAGTCCTGTCTGACTCTGTGATGATCCCATGCACTATACAGTCCATGGAATTCTCTAGGCCAGAATACTGGAGTGGGTAGACTTTCCCTTCTCCAGGGGATCGTTCCAACCCAGGGATTAAACCCAGGTTTCCCGCATTGCAGGCGAATTCTTTACCACTTGAGCCCCAAAGGGAGCCTGAGAATCTTCCCTACCCAGGAACTGAACTGGGGTTTTCTGCATTATAGGCAGATTTTTTACTAACTGAGGTATCAGGGAAGCCCCCGATTTCATGAAGAGATTCATAAAGCATTCTTTCAGGCCAAAAATCAGCCTTTTAAGTAGTGTTTTTCAATACTAGTGCTCCAAGAATCCTTCCTATTCTGTTTAATATATACATATCCAAAACTCATTGTCTGGTCACCTTTGTCTTGTTCTCTCCCAGTACTGTAAGTCCCAGCAGAAAGCTTAGCACACAGAATGATGTTGAATCACTGTCTGGCCCTCTTAACCTAGAGTAAGAATAGAAGCACCAGAGATAGTCCCTTCAAAAATATAAAGCCTGTTAAAAGATAAATAGGAAAGAAACAGACAACTGAGTTTGTATATCTGCTCTAATTTTTCTTTAGGTCTAAAATCTATAAGTCAATGTTTATTTTTGGTTTGCCTTAAAGAATAGAATATATACATCAGTACACACCTAAAGGAAATCCCTGTGAAGACTGCAATGCCAAATTATGTTATAAATTGATTGGTAGCACATGGCTGAATATTTTCTGTCAACTCAGTATTGTGTACTGAACACTAATGATAACATTCCCAACTGGGAATGTGTTATCCAACTAACTAGTTACATAACTCTCACATACTGCCATCCTGAATATTGTGTTCTTTTAAGTTATTATACTAATGTTATGTGCTAGGGTAAAAAAGTCTACAAACATCTTGATTAACAGAGATTTTTGGCAAACCACTCCAGTACTCTTGCCTGGAAATTCCCATAGATGGAGGAGCCTAGTAGGCTACAGTCCATGGGGTCGCAAAGAGTCGGACACGACTGAGTGACTTCACTTTCACTTTCATACCATCTTTTACACATTATGGTAAAACCAAGCTGGACCAGTTTCATGAAAACCCCTGGGCTATTGTAGGGCCATGTTGACTGAAAGAAGAATTTGCAGCGTAAAAGCTGTGAGTTTAAATTCTATTTAGGGTCTTACTGAGTACTATAGCCTGCCATGCCACCTCTTAGAGAGCTGTGAGGAACTGCTCCAAAGAGGTATATACATGATATACATGATTTTTGGCTAGAGAACAAGTGTAGACAATCAAGCATACAATTAAGTAAAAGATTACCTGGTTCATTACCACAATGAACAGGTAGTTCAGTTAATGATTTTAATGATTTTTCATGTATGGGAAGATGAGAGAATCTTGATTTATTAAAATTCTTCCTCAGATATGCATCTAACTATCTAAGGGCCTGTTTTTCCAAGGCATGGAGTGCTTCATTCTGTTTTTCATCCTGAATTCCTTTTGGGGCCCACCATTGGTCAGTGGGAGCTTCCTAGGTGGCTCAGGTGTAAAGAATCCACCTGCCAAGCAAGAGGCTCAGGAGATGCAGGTTCCATCTCTGGACTGGAAAGATCCCCTGGAGGAGGAAACGGAAGCCCATTCTAGAATTCTTGCTTGGAAAATCTTGTGGACAGAGGAGCCTGCAGCTCATTGGATCACAAAGAGTCTGAACATGACTTAGCAACTAAACATGCATGCATGCACATCAGTCAATGACTGCAGTGCTAAAGACTTGATCCTTGTAGAACTGGGGGGTGGAAAATAATCTTTATTTTATAGGTCTATACAGCTCTTTTAGAGTGAATGACAATGTAATTTTTTTTGCACGTATAAGTCTTCTAGTTCAGAATCTCCTCTCTAGTAGTAGAAAGGTTGAAGAAATGGTATTTTACTAGTCCTTTTACTTTTATTCTTTCATTCTCAAACCCCTCAAATGCCCTCCCAACACACACACACACACACACACACACACACACACACACTTGAGAAAGGTAAACTTTATCCAAGTAACAAAGACACAAAATCACTATGCCTTAAAGGAGATAGAAATAAAAATCTGAAAGTTGGTAAAGCCTGCACCCTCTGCTCCCTCCCATCCTGTTACTACCCCTGTGTGGCTCCATTGTCAAAGGCATTGCCCTCCTTGCTCTGCAAGGGAGCCAACAGGAAGACAAGGGCAGAAGCATGGGGAAAGGACAGGGAGCAGAGAATCTGTCCTTGAAAGAGTTTTGTAGAGCTTCCTATGACATTTCAAGTTATATTTCTTTGGTCTGGTCCTAGTAACATGACTGCACATAGTCACAATGAAACTCCAGAAATGTCATTTTAATTTTTTATAGTGTGTTCCAAGCAGACACCTTTGTATGTCACTACTGAGAACAGAGGGGAAAATAAAGACAGGGAGACAACCAGTAAGCTCCTCCCCCACCCCACCCAGAATGTGAGGGGTTTCATTCTCTGGAGTGTCCTTGCATTTTCCTTTCCTTCTCCATCTACCCTACACTAACTTTCTCTCCTCCTCTTAATTGTCTAAAAAAAAATCTTATTTTTGTGTATCCAAACACACTTTTCCTGCTCAAAGGAAAGAGGGAGAGCAATTAGAAGATGAACTGACTTTCATTATTCAAGTTACTGGGTATTGTGAAATGAAACATTTCCTGCTATATCGGTGGGCAAAAAATGTCACAGTCACCAGTTATTTGGGGCCTCCAATGTGAATGAGAGCCCCCAAAAGGGAACGTAATTCCTGTGACCTGGCAGATGCTACCACCCCCCTCAATTTTTGCTGAGGAGCTTGCAGGGATGCAAGAAACAGCCAGCTGCCACACCTGCCACCCTGTAGGGTGAACAAGGAGAACAAGGAATTGAGAGTGTAAATAATCAAGAGACAGCATTTGGACTAGATGGCTGAAGTACATATGAAAGGAATAAGTTCAGTGAGCCCAGAGACTTTCGTCTTCCCATGCATAGAAGAATACTAAATTCCCTAACTGGATATCTGGTTTTCCTTACTTGTTTACTTAATGATAATCTTTGATATTCAGACTACTTGCCCCCTTCGTTGCAAACTTGTATATCTTCTGACTCCCTCTCCTGCATTCTTGGAGTAGTTTTCTCAGGGCTTCTGAGATACTGCCTCCTGGGCTTGGAGTCCTTAACATTACAACCAAATAAAATAACTCTCTACTAATTTTTTAGTTGACAGTTTCACGGGTTTGAGGCTTCCCTGGTGGTATAGATGATAAAGAATCTGTCCACAACATGGAAGGCCAGAGTTAGACACCTGGATAAGGCAGGTAATCTTGCCTAGAGAATTCCATGGACAGAGGAGCCTGGTTTCGCCACAGTCCATTGTGTGGCAAAGAATCAGACACAACTGAGTGACTAACACTTTCACACTTTTTCACTTTCATGGATTTGAATTAGGAAGATCTGGATCATATTCCAGCCCTCTGACTGTGTGTGTGTCATCTAAACTGAGATCATAGTTTTAATTGAACATAAAACTTCGTACTTGATTCTAAGCAGTGAAATAGGGTTTTGTTTGCTAGTAGGTCGATATTTAATTTCCTTCCCAAAGGAGCTAAACTTCAGTGATAGTTACAATAGTCTCTCATTCAAACAATGTTTAGAACATTTAATACTGTCTGGGAAGATACCAGCCTATGACAGTAGGAGAATCAGCAATTTAAAGGCAATTTTAGCTGGAAATAGTGTCCTGGACATCAAGGCAGCTGTTTTTGCACTTTACAAAGCACTAGAGATATCTTTAGAATTTCCAAAGAGTGGTACAAGCCAGGCAGAGCCCACCCACGCCAGTCCATCCCCATCTCATCTGTATTCTATGGATTAGGCTTCTATATAAGATATGGTTTAAAGAAAGATTTTAACTACTTTTAAATGTTTGATCTCATTGCTCCCAGCTCAAAATCCATTTCTCGTGGACATTACAGAGTTGAACTTCCTTAGACTTTTAGGAGTTGGTGATGCAGGGTAGAAAGAGATGGGACATATGTGAAAACTTCTGCTACTTTGTCATCATTACATATTTTTGAAAACCTCAATTAAATCATTTGGAAACATCACAATGTTTGAAATGATGTTTGAAAAATAGATCCTCAATATGAGTGAGATTATATTATCAAATATCTTTGTTTCCCTGGCAGTCACAATCTATGTGTATAATTGAAAATTACTTCATTGTATTCTTAGTCATTTAAATTTTGTTTTCTAACTCTTAAGTCTTTTTTATTCTGCAAATATATTTGTTGCTCCCCCCCCCAAAAAAAAAACAAAAACCTGAATATTTGTGTCTAGGTCAACAAACATACATAGAGGAAATGACCACTGAGTGACAAGACTTGCTGGGTTTGCACATCACTGTTGCACCACAACTTTATTGTTTGTTTCTATTATAATCCTCTCAGTAGTCCCATGTCATCTTCAACTATTTCATGGGGCAAAAAAGAGAGAAAGCATTTGTAGTCTTATTATTATTAGAAAACTCCATCTTCTCTTTCTGGCAAATCAGCAACTTAAAAAAAAACTCACACTGTTACAGAAATAGTTAAGGGTTCCACTCTAAATAAAATATTCTAAGAATTTATTTCTCTCAGCATCTGTTTCTTCGTTTTCTAACTCATATTTTTTCATGGCAACAAAATACCGAATGAAAGTTTCTCCTAGAGCCTGTCTCAGACATTGATCTTCCTCTAGTGCCATGAGGGCATGTTCCAGTTTCAAAGGGATCTCAGAAGGCTTGGACTGATGAAGGTCTGTGCTGTTCTCTGGACCAGCCAAAACACTATCATCGCTGTAAAGTCCATCCATGCCTGCAGCAACAGTGGCAGCCAGCACCAGGTAAGGATTTGCTGTAGCTGAGCCCAGTTTATTTTCTATTCTAGTGCCTTTCTCACCATGACACTTAATATTAAAAGCACAGCTGTTATCATTGTACCCCCACGTTGTCGGCACACTCTCCTTCAGGTCTTTGCTCTCTTTAGAATAACGCTTCCTGCAGCTAACAGCAGGAGCCATCAAGCAGCTGAGGGCAGCGGAGTGCTTCAAGAGGCCTGCCAACCATTTTTTCCCAGTAATTGTGAGTTGCTCAATTCCAGAACTGCTACAGAACATGTTTTTCTTCTCATCGACATCCCAGAGACTATGAGACAAAATTCCTGAATTACAGAATCCAGTCTCAATGAAAAAGCTGGTGATATAATTATACTTCCTTGCCACTTCTTTGACAGCCATTCTGAGGGTAAATGCATTATCAGCTGAACTGATGCCAAATTCAGGCAGAAAACAGATTTCCATCTGGCCAGGCCTGGTAGAGGAGGAAAAGCTCTCAACATTGGCCCCAGTGTGATACAAACCATCCACGAGTTCCTGGATGAATGGCTGGTCATGATTATTTAGCAGTGCTGAAGCAGGAAGAGATATGGTTTTTGAATTGATAATTTCAGGTATACCAAAAATGCAAAAATCATAAATGAAAGCAGAGAGCAAGGAGAATCCAGCATCCTGTAGCTGGCTCAGCTGCCTTTTGGCGATGTGCCTTGGGGAGGTCAGAAGAGGCTCCCCGGTCACAGTGAACGTGTCACAGATCACTCTGGCTGTTCTCTTGGCCCACGGCAGAACTCTGAAGGTTGATAGCTCTGGCATCAGTACTATGTCATTATTAAAACACGTTGCTCTAATGTGATCCACTTCATTGTCCTTAGGATTTGGTATCAATTCAAGATAACCTCGGGGCATGTAAACACCATGAATCACTTTTTCCTAAAGAAGTTAAAGGACAGAGCAATCAACTTTTGAAGCTTGAAACCAAAAAAAAAAAAAGTTGGGGTATGGGAAGTGGGAGTGGGAGAGCATGCCTAGTGAGAAAAAAAAAATGCTTCATCTGTTAGGTGCAACTAGCTTATTACAGGTACATTTTAAATAGTTTAAAATAATATTCTCAAAGGTAATTTATAAACAAGTCAATAGCTCTAACTTTTAGCCTTTGGAGACTTTATATGCTCATGAAAACAGCACTCATAAATAAAAGCTATAGCAATAAAGAAAATGTCTTTATAGCAAATGAAAAAGGTAAAACCTAAAGGAATTATTTGAAATGATTATAACCAAAAGTACTTTTTAAAGTCACTTTTTATCACATGGCATAGTTGCTAATACTGCCGATAAGGCTTTATTTCAACTTATTCTATTGTAATCCTCCAAAAAGAGTCAGGAGACCATCTGCAGTCCTTCTCAGAGAGCTCACTGGTCACACACAGGACACATGGGACAGGGGAGCCAGGGTTGCTGACCATGGCTCTTCTCTCCTCACTCACCTTTACAGTCCACTAATGAGCAAACTACCTCATAGGCATAGAGTTCCAAAAATCATGCCCATGAATGTGGACCTAAGTTATAGTTTCCAGAATGTTGTAGCCTTCAAGTCAGCATGACTTGAGTATCACCAAATCTATTTCTAGTCCTAACTCTGTCATTAATTGCTTGTGTGAAGTTAGGCAGGTCATGGTACTATAAACATGCCTCAGCCACCATATCTGTGAAACAAAAATTTTAGATTAAATGATTGCTAATGCATTTTCTGTCAAATATCTGTTGGATTCAATAGATTTAGTTTTTATTTAACTTTTCTATGTACCACACAACTGGGAAATAATGAAGTATGAAGTTGAATGACATATAATTATTTTTCTAGAAATTGTGTGGCAGGAATGTCAATAAGGTTTCATGTGTTGAAATTTACATTAATGGGTAGAGAAAAAGTTGACTGTAAAGTTCAGTTCCCGTGATGTCAGTGAACATGGTGAGGTTAATTCTTCAAGCCAATTCAGTTTTTATATTAAATATCTCCAAATCTCAAAGAGCATGGCTACTGAGGAGCAGCTGGTACTAGAAGAGGTGACTCTTCTGCAGTTGGTGTTGAGTCACTGCCTCCTTCACTTTCCACCATCTCTACACAATTTCAAATGTCATTTGACTTATATGATCTGAATCTACCTTTACCAGTAATAAAGTTGATAAGTCAAGCACTATTCAATGACTGTTTAATTTTTCAACCTACTCACAGACTTGTATATATAAATTTCATGTGTGTGTCTGTTCACTTCAGTTCAGTGGCTCAGTCATGTATGACTCTTTGCGACCCCATGAATCGCAGCATGCCAGGCCTCCCTGTCCATCACCAACTCCCAGGTTTACTCAAACTCATGACCATCGAGTCAGTGATGCCATCCAGCCATCTCATCCTCTGTTGTCCCCTTCTCCTCCTGCCCCCAATCCCTCCCAGCATCACGGTCTTTTCCAATGGGTCAACCCTTCACATGAGGTGGCCAAAGTATTGGAGTTTCAGCTTCAGCATCAGTCCTTCCAATGAATACCCAGGACTTATCTCCTTTAGGATGGACTGGTTGGACCTCCTTGCAGTCCAAGGGACTCTCAGGAGTCTTCTCCAACACCACAGTTCAAAAGCATCAATTTTTTGGTGCTCAGCTTTTTTCACAGTCCAAATCTTACATCCATACATGACCTCTGGAAAAACCATAGCCTTGACCAGACGGACCTTTGTTGGCAAACTGATGTCTCTGCTTTTTGATAAGCTACCTAGGTTGGTCATAACTTTCCTCCCAAGCAGTAAATGTCTTTTAATTTCATGGCTGCAGTCACCATCTGCAGTGATTGTGGAGCCCCCAAAAATAAAGTCTGACACTGTTTCCACTGTCTCCCCATCTATTTCCCATGAGGTGATGGGCCCAGATGCCATGATCTTAGTTTTCTGAATGTTAAGTTTTAAACCAACTTTTTCACTCTCCTCTTTCACTTTCATCAAGAGGCTTTTTAGTTCCTCTTCACTCTCTGCCATAAGGGTGGTGTCTTCTGCATATCTGAGGTTATTAATATTTCTCCCGGCAATCTTGATTCTAGCTTGTGCTTCTTCCAGTTCAGCATTTCTCATGATGTACTCTGCATAGAAGTTAAATAAGCAGGGTGACAATATACAGCCTTGACCTACTCCTTTTCCTATTTGGAACCCGTCTTTTGTTCCATGTCCAGTTCTAACTGTTGCTTCCTGACCTGCATACAGGTTTCTCAAGAGGCAGGTCAGGTGGTCTGTTATTCCCATCTCTTGAAGAATTTTCCACAGTTTATTGTGATCCACACAGTCGAAGGCTTTGGCATAGTCAATAAAGCAGAAATAGATGTTTTTCTGGAACTCTCTTGCTGTTTTGATGATCCAGTGGATACTAGCAATTTGATCTCTGGTTCTGCTGCCTTTTCTAAAACCAGCTTGAACATCTGGAAATTCTCGGTTCACATATTGCTGAAGCCTGGCTTGGAGAATTTTGAGCCTTACCTTACTAGTGTGTGAGATGAGTGCAATTGTGCAGTAGTTTGAGCATTCTTTGGGATTGCCTTTTTTGGGATTGGAATGAAAACGGACATTTTCCAGTCCTGTGGCCACTACTGAGTTTTCCAAATTTGCTGGCATATTGAATGCAGCACTTTCACAGCATCATCTTTCAGGATTTGAAATAGCTCAACTGAAATTCCATCACATCCACTAGCTTTGTTTGTAGTGATGCTTTCTAAGGCTCACTTGACTTCACATTCCAGGATGTCTGGCTCTAGGTGAGTGATCACACCATTGTGATTATCTGGGTCTTGAAGATCTTTTTTGTACAGTTCTTCTGTGTATTCTTTCCACCTCTTCTTAATATCTTCTTCTTCTGTTAGGTCTATACCATTTCTGTCCTTTTTTGAGCCCATTTTTGCATGAAATGTTCCCTTGGTATCTCTAATTTTCTTGAAGAGATCTCTAGTCTTTCCCATTCTGTTGTTTTCCTCTATTTCTTTGTGTGTGTGTGTAGGCGGATTTAAATAATTTTTTTTAAGATACATGTTTGACTTATTTGGAACTCTAAAAAATGTTTTGAAAAACTCCAGTTTTACTCAGTGTAAAGCAAATTAGAAAATTGCAATTTAATATTGAAAGAAATATTTAAATAATCTTTGGTGATGCTTAATTTTGATACTTTTGTATAATACTGACTGATGTCCCTTCCTAAGAAATGTTTCAATAACACAGTAATCAGTTATTAAAATAAATGCATGACATAAACTGAAAAAAAATCTCAATTCTCAAACATCTGAAAATGCAGTGTTTCTTAATATCACTATTTTTGAAAGCTTAATAATATTTGTTAAGTCATCAAGCTTTCTTTTTATATTTGCTTCTAAGTCTTCTGTCATAATTTTCTCATATGAAACAAGGGTTAGATTGGTTTTCAGTGTGAATTGCTGTTTAGATTACAATAAAATTAGAAAGAGTAATAAGGACCATTCACTTGCAAATGAATTGAATGAAATGACATTCAGCCATAACTACTTGCAAAACTCACTTGGAAAAATTGAGCAGGGATACTCTTAGACCTGGACACACCATGGAGGTCTGTTGCTTCAAATCGCACAAATTGAAGGTGATTTTTGGCCATCTCTTGTTTAATGTGCTTCATTCTAGAGAAGAGTTGAGGTGAAGTAGGAACTTGCGTGTTGTCCCTGGTGTTATCTGTAAAATAAAAAATGATCTAAATCATTAGATCATGATGAACTGAGAAGTAAAATGAGGCTAAGCAATAGGGAATTTGTCATTATGATCATTAGCAAAAGCATCATGTTTCCATGTCTTTGTCTTAGAGCTGGTGATCTTATCTTTCTTAGCCTGCCTTTGCCATATTCCTGAGAACATAGTCTCTAAACAGCCTGAGAGATTATCACTTGGGATGAAGTTCAGTCTAAGAGTATTTGCTTAAATAAACAGAAGTATTAAATGGAAATAATTACTGAAAATGTCTTTGTTTACAGAAATTAAAATATATTTCCCTCACTGCTTTGGCACCATATAAGAGGGGGGAAAAAAAAAGATGTATATAGATAAGTATCACTGAAAAGAACTTTGAGCTTCTTGAGCTTCTTTGAGCTTCACTATTTTTGAAAACTTAATGATATTTATTAAGTCATCAAACTTTCTTTTTATGTTTATTCCGAAGTCTTCTGTCTTAATTTTCTCATATCAAACAAATCATAATTTCATGATTTCAATAAGAGGAAAAAAGATAGCTCTGTGAAGTGGAATTATTCAAGGCAGAACTAAAATTAACAGTCTTAATTATAATTAGCTTTGCATTTCTATTGGGTAAATAAATGCTGTTTTTGAGCTGAAAGTATACATTTAGCTCCTAGGGGAACAATAATGCATAGTGGTATTCCCCAAATAAAAAAGTTTCTGTAATATTAAAGGTAAAATTATTTGTTTTTGTTTATTTTCTGTTGTTTGCTTTTTGTTTCCTTTTCTTTGGCAAAATGGCTTTATATCTTTATAAAAGCATCTGAATCTAAGACATCTACATCTATTTGTTAAATTCAAAACTTGTATAAATGAGAATATAAACGTGTTTTTTGTTTGACTTAGTATGAATAGAATGCTACATTTCTTAAGTCTCCTGCCTCTGGATTTCAGTCTTATTCTTCCAGTAGCCTCGAGACTTCTCCTACTATACAACACTGATAATAAAACTTCTAGGTTAATGGTGAAAAGATTCTCCACAGTGAGGGACACCCAGAGTGGTTCACAGAGTTACATGAGGAAGAGGAGAGGGTGGAAGGAGATAGAGATTAGCAGGAGGAGAAAAAGGGGGACTCAAGAGGAGAGAGACAGATCTATGCAGTACTCCATTCCCTAAGTGTTCTCGGTAGCCCAGAACACCTATAGAGGTTCACAGAATTGGACTGAGAAGAGAAGGGGAAGGGAGGAAATAGAGGTGATTTGGGGGAGAAAAAGGAGAGTCAAAAGCGGGAAAGTAATCATCACACTCCTGAGTAAAAGTGGGTACTGAATATTGGATTCTTAATTGTCCAAAATTGATGTCAAATACAGAAAAACAAAGATAAAAAATCTAGAGTAGAGGTTAGACTCTTAAAAATACAATATTAAAAGCAAAAGCAAAAACACAAAAAATTTAAGAAATACATATGAAGTTTGCTTTAAAAATAGGGTCTTTTTTTTGCAAGGTTACAGTGGGTTATGAAAATGAAAATTAAGGAGTAATAGAGGAGAAATATAGGACTTGAAAACAATAAAAGAAAAAAAGAAAAAAGAGAAAAAAATTTTTTAATTAAAAAAGAAAAAGAAATAGTAAAATATATCTAGGAATTTCTCTGGAGGTGTTGAGGGCAGTGTGGGTTTGGTTCAGTTTCAGATAGCTCCTTGTTCCAGCTTACACTTCTCAATATCTATAGGCCCCTTCCAGTGTAGTCGGTGTTAACTACAGGGATTTTAATCTGTTGCACTGGTCACTTCTAAAGAGGTTCCCTTTGTTTATTTGGCTTCTGTTTGCAGGTCTCTTCAGTGTCGAATTTTCGCCCTGACACAAGTGGACGGAGGTGGTCTCTCCTTTAGGTTTGCTTGTTCAGTTGTGCTGTGGGGAAGGAGGGGCATTGCAGACAAACGTCACTGGTGTGTGTGGGGAGCATTCGCAGTGTTCCGGCCACACTGGGTTTAACTCCACTCACAGTGTGCTTTCCCCGTCTACATTGCTTAGGCTCCAGGCTGCTCTACAGGGAGTGGACCCTGAGTTGCGTGCACTTCCCAGGCCTAAGCCACTCAGGTTCAGGTTTTCGGGTACTCCACAAAGATGCAGACTCTGTTGGGCCTGCATTTTGTGCCTTCACTGGCCTGAGCAGCTCACGCAGCCAGGAGCTTGAGGAGCGCACTCTCCCCAGGTGTGGTTTGCCTTATCCCCTCCGCAGTCTCCGTGTGCACAGGTCTGGTGTGCCTGTGTCTCTTCTGGGGAGCTGATCTCTGCCTGCCACCCTCCCAGCGGATGTCAACCATCCAGAAGCTCAGGAAGTGTTTGGTTAGAGACTGGAAGCCTGTTTGCAGTTTGGTAGGAGATGCCCTCTCTGGGGCTGAGTTTGCCCCTTACCCCTCGTCCCTGCCTCCTGCCTCTGGTGGGGGATAGGCCTGTCCACAGCAGGCTAGCTGTTCTCTGGAATTGCTCAGTCCTTCCTTTGTTCTGTGAATGGGCTGGCAGTATCTTCAGTTTGGGCTTTTTGCAGGTTAATTTTCTCCCTCTCTCTCTTGCTATCCCACAGTTTAAGTTGCCATCTCTCGTTAGCTCCCTCAGATTGCTCTCAGGCTTTTCAGGTCCAGTCCTTACCCTAAGCAATGCCGCCTGCTCCTCTCCGTTCTGCCCCCACTTGCTGGTGGTGGATGTGAGCGTCTGGGGTACTTTTCTGCTGGGAGTTGCTTTTAGGCATGTAATCCACGGGTTTTATTTATTTTTGCTCCTGGTTATGTTGCCCTCTGAGATTCAAAAACTTCCCCCAGACCCTCCAGTGCGAGGGTTTCCTGGTGTTTGGAAACTTCCTCTATTAAGACTTCCGTCCTGGGACGGGTCTCTGTCCCTAACTCTTTTGTATCTTTTTTTATCTTTTATATTTTTTCCTACCTCCTTTTGAAGACAATGAGCTGCTTTTCTGGATGCCTGATGTCCTCTGCTAGCGATCAGAAGTTGTTTGTGGTGTTTGCTCAGCGTTCAAATGTTCTTTCAATGAATTTGCAGGGGAGAAAGTGGTCTCCCCATCCTATTCCTCCACCATCTTAGCTCCTCCCCTCCAGAAAGCTACATTTCTAATTTAAAAAAATATATATGCAACAAGCAATGAAGGTTTACTATATAGCATAGGGAACTATAGTCAATATCTTGCAATAATCTAAAATGAAAAATAAGTTCAAAATAACATGTATATGTATAACTGAATCACACACACAAAAAGAATTTTACTTTTTGAAATTTAGTAATGTTTATCTTTTTGCCAGTTTTTTTTAAATGTCCTATGGACATCTAATAACAAGGCATGAGATACAAAATTTTAAATATATTTGTGTACGATGTGATTAATATAAATTAGCTAAATATAAATTATATTTAAATTATTAATAACATTCAAGAGGCTCCTATTCTTATGTTTTCTGCACTTGATAAAATGTTCTTAGAGAAATGTTAATTTGTCTCACTATGGTCATGTATTTTTTCTTTTCCCTTATATTTCTTCTGATTTTTCCTTTGTGTGTCTTTGTTTCTTTGTTGTTAAGGTGGCTAATGGTTTATCATGTCTATTTTTTTTTGTGAGTGAAATGAAAGTCACACAGTCATGACTGACTCTTTTCGACACCTTGGACCATATAGTCCTTGGAATTCTCCAGACCAGAATACTGGACTGGGTAGCCTTTCCCTTCTCCAAGTTATCTTTCCAATCCAGGGGTCAAACCCAGGTCTTCCACACTGCAGACAGATTCTTTACCTTTTATCATTAAAAATATTCATCTTTGTTTCATTTAAAATACATAAATAAATTTTAAATAAAAGTTTTTTTCCAAGAATAAGAGTGTAGAAGATGAAAAATATAGGCTGGGTATTCAGTTTAAAAAACTTAAAAACTAAAAAATATATATTCATTTCACGACTTTTAAGATAGTCTACAAATTCTAAAACTTTAGAATTAGAAGAGATTTTGGAGATAAGTCATCTAATTTAACCAATTCATTAGCCTGAATCCCAGAAAAGTACAGCCAGGTTCCCTGAATCACACTCTTTGTCCTTCACCAAAACTGAAACTGGAATCCAGACCTTTTGATTCCCAGTGTTGCCTCAATACCATAAAACAACTGAATGTATGTAAAGCTTACAGAAAGCTCAGCCCCACAGCATGCATCACAAATGTTAGATACAGTCTAAACTTTTTGGTGAGGCAACAGATTGTAATGATTTGGCACAAACACTGAAGCTCATCTGCCTCCCTCCATATCCTGCCTTTGCCTTGGCGATTTTTCTTACCTCAACTTTCTTATGTGCTTCAGCTTTCTCACTGACACAATATTACCTACTTCCTGGGCTTGTTATGATGATTAAAAAAGTTACTTAAGAGTTTCTGGTAGACAATAAGCACCATATCAATGCTTCTTAAATCTATCAATTTGATACAACTACTCTAACTCTGGTAATGGTACCATGATCATGTCTGAATCTGAATATATCAATCTATCATATCACTGACATTGAGCAGCTGTAATTTTAAAAGGATGCTTGAATATCACTTTTTGAGATGTAGTTAGGCTTTTAAACAAAAAGACTGGCAGTTTAAAAACATAGCTTAAGTGGATTTTAAGTATATGAAGCATGTGGAAAACAAGTTACTTGTTCCACCTATGCAAATATATTAACAATGCTGTCTTGTCACTGATAAATTTGGCTTCTCTGAGGCTCCATAGGCTTCATAACTACCTTCTATTTAACACAAACAAGCTCTAGCAGTTACATTGTTTTATGTTAAATTAGCAGTTGCTGTGTTTCCAACCTATTATGAACTATTGGGTGTTTTGCCCAAAATGAATAATTCCCCTTAAATAAAATACAATTTATAGGCACTTTAAAATACGGAAAATTTCAGATAATTAGTATTTTAAATGTGACAAGCAATTACATGTAAACTATAAATATATTAGCAACATAAAACTCTTATTAAAGAAATAAAGTCATCTAACTGGTTCACCAATAATACAATCACAGATAATCTAATTCTTTGCTTTATCTGTGCCTCCCAAAATTATTACTATTCTGAAGTCTGTGTGTATCTTTTCCTGTATGTTTGAATTTTTTACAACATATGTACATGCTCAACATATTATATTGCTTTGCATTTAAAAAAATCTATATAAATGTTTTCCACTAAAAAAATAAAATTACTATAATAAATGTATGTTATTTTAAAATAAGAAAAATATTTATCCACTCAACATAGTTTTTTATTGTTGCTGTTGTTGTTACCACATACTATTTATACTGGACATATATCTAGGAAGCAGCCAGAAAAAGAATGACACCCTAACAGAGCTTTATATTATTGAATGAGAAAACTATAGGCAATAAACATGCCATCAAATGCAAAGGGGGAATAATTTGCCATGGTGAAAATACTGAAAAAAAATCACCTGAAGTATTAATTTTATGAGATTTGATCAGAATGTGGACAGGTTAAAACCTCTGATTCACTCTAAGATCACCAAGTTGCACTATGGCTGGGCAGTGAGTGTACCTAGAGTTGCCATAACAAGCACCACAGACCAGGAGGCTTAAACAGATATTTTCTTCCAGTTCTGAAGGGTAGAAATCCAAGATCAAGGTGTCAGCAGCATTGGTTGGTTTCTTCTGAAGTCCTCTCTCCTTGGCTTGTAGATGGCCATCTTCTTCACATGGTTTTTCCTATGTGTGTATGTTTCCTAATCTTCCCTTCTTATTGGGACACCACACCAGACATATTGGATTAGGGTCCACCCTACAGATCTTGTCATTGTTGTCCAGTCACTCAGTCATGTCCTACTCTTTGCAACCCTATGGATTGCAGCATACTCTGTCCTTCACTATCTCCAAGAGCTTGCTCAAACTTATGTCCATCTAGTTGGTGATGTGATCCAAACATCTTGTCCTCTGTCATGCCCTTCTCCTCCTTCCTTCAATCTTTCCCAGGGTCTTTTCTAATGAATCAGCTCTTCACATCAGTGGCCAAAGTATTAGAGTTTCAGCTTTGGCATCAGTCCTTCCAATGAAGATTCAGGATTGATTTCCTTTAGGTTTGACTAGTTTGATCTCCTTGCAGTCCAAGGAACTCTCAAGAGTCCTCCAACACCACAGTTCAGAAGGGTCAGTTCTTTGGTGCTCAAACTTTTTTATGGTCCAACACTCACATCCATACATGACTGCTGGAAATACCATAGCTTTGACTAGTTGGGTCTTTGTCTGCAAAGTAATGTCTCCACTTTTTAATATGCTGTCTAGGTTGGTCATAGCTTTTCTTCCAAGGAGCAAGCATCTTAATTTCATGACTGCAGTAAGCATCTGCCACGATTTTGGAGCTCCCCAAAATAAAGTCTGTCACTGTTTCCATTGTTTCCCTATCTATTTGCCATGAAGTGATGGGACCAGATGCCATGATCTTTGTTTTTTGAATTCTGAGTTTTAAGGTAGCTTTTCCACTCTTTTCTTTCACATTCATCAAGAGGCTCCTTAATCCCTCTTTGCTTTCTGCCATAAGGGTTGTGTCACCTGCATATCTGAGGTTATTGCTATTTCTCTTGGCAATCTTGATTTCAGCTTGCACTTCATTCAGTATGACATTTCACATTATATACTCTGGATATAATTTAAACAAGCAGGATGACAATATACAGCCTGATGTACACTTTTCCTAATTTGGAACCTTGGGAGACAGACCTTATTCAGCATTATTCAACAATAATTATGTCTTTTAACATTCTGTCTTTAAATATAGTCACATTGTAAGGTACTAGGGATTAAGACATCAACATATCAATTTTGAGAAGACAGAATTCAGCCTATAATAATATACTGACCAGTTTCCATTTTCTTCACCACCTGCCATATTATTTAATACATGTTTACTGTCTTTCCCTGCTTTCATGTCTGCTCCAGGAGAGCTTGCCTATTTATTTATTTACTTAATGTTATATCTCCAGTACCTGTAGCAGAACAGATATATCATAGACACTCATTGGCTATGTCTTTCATAATTTAATAATTAATGTGATTTAATTAATTAATTAACACATCTTGTGCGCTTTGACCTTGTCTAATTAAAAGGTAAAAATTGGCATCATATGTTTTGATATGTATCCTAAGTATCAATTTTTTATTTATAAGTTTAATTCTTTTACCAAATATGAGAGCCTTATTCAAACAAATTTCATTTCCAAGGCATCAATTAATCTGAATTGTCTGAATTTCTTTTCTGCAAATAAATCATACTTGCTAGTTATAATGAAATGTTTTGGTCAACGCTTCCCAGATGTGAGATGAAGAGCAGGCAGAAATTTGCCAGCTCAGGGGTCATTTGTTTTCTTACAGTGTGGCTCCTGGGTGGTGTTTTCCTTTCTCTTCTTCTCAGAGAACTAATAAATTAAATCATTGTTCTTTTATAGAGGAAATGCAGGATAACCTGGCATGAAAACCAGGACAAAAACAATAAACAGTCAGAGTGGGGGGAATTGCTTCTTGAAAAAATAGAGTTTTAATAAATTTAAAGTAGTTATTACAAAGAAGAAAATATCATGTTGAAATTCCTTACATTTATTTTGGGGATTGACTTTAATATTTATTTTGAAATTATTTATTGGTGGTTTGTTTGGAGTTGTGAACTTTCTCATGCCTAGGACCTATAAAAAATCTACCTCTGGGCCAAAGCAGAAGATTCTGAATTAACCAAATTGAGTCAATCAATAATTGTATTCACACTCCTTGTCATAGCTGATTGGTGCAAACAGAGCTCATGACACAGTTCTCTCCTCAGATATTGAGACTAAATTCCATTTCTCTCTTAACGGCTGAAACTACATAAAACAAAAGCCACAAAATATGGAAAAGCCAATGCAACCAGCAGATGTTTTCTCATTAGCTTTCCTAGGATTTCCAAGTTAGTTGACATACATATTAGAAATTTTCATATAAAAATCTTGAGCTCAAGCTTCTCTTGAAAAAAGAGAGAGATTGGGGAACACTGGGTGAACATTTGTCCACCACAACCATTGGCTGGGACTCTGAGGTGGCCTTCAAATGGGGTATGTATGCAGCTTATAATTCATGGGTTGGCAAATGTTTTCTGTAAATGGGCACATAGTAAATATTTGCAGTTTTGTAAACCATGCGGTCTATGTTGGTTGACTTGTCATCTCTGTCATTATAGACTAAAAAGAGACATAGAAAATACAAGTTTATTTACTGAAACTGGTCAGTAAGCTGAGTTTGCACCTGGCTATAGTTTATCATCCTCTGCTCTAGTTTCCTCATAGCCTGCACTCACTACTTTCTCACCAGCCCATCTCATTCATCGGCATTATCTGCCTGGCCTCTGCGGTATTTGTATTAATATAATAGACACTGATGCTTAGAGGCTGTTGGTGCTCATGTTCTTTGCTTATGAAGCCACAGAGAATTGTAGAGATGAGAGATTATATGAATTTTCCCCAAGATATTGATACCCTAAACCTTGGAACTTATAGAATATGTTAAACTGCAGGGAAAATGGGACTTTGCAGATGTAATTAAGGTTATGGACTTTAAAACAGGAATATTGTCTTGGATTATTCAGGTGAACCTTAAAAGGATAGAAATTTATTCAGCTGTAGGCAGAAAAGATGTGTGAAAGAAAAGAGTTCAGAGAACTCCTAAACATGAGAAGGATCTGAGGCACAATTGGCTCAGAGATATAGAATCAGAGGCTTCCAGGAGCTAAGAGCCACACCAGTTGGCAGGCAACAAGGAACAGGAACCTCAGTCCAGTGACTGCAAAGAACAGTGTTCTCCCAACAGTCTAAATGGTCTTTGAAGTGTATTGCTTCTTAGAGTCTCTGGCTAAAATCTGAGATGGCCAACACATTGACTTTGGCCTTGCCATACTTGAAGTAGAGAAATCAACTGTGCCAACCAAAACTTCTAGTGTACATAACTGTGAGATAATGAATTGTGTTCTTTTACAATGATAAATTTGTTCAGAGACAACAGAAAACTAATATATATGGAGTCCTGACAGTGTTCACACTTGACCTCTCTGTCATCCTTAGGCCTTTTATGTAATAGAGAATTTTACCTTGCCCCAAAAGAGCTCTGGCCTTTACACTTAGCCCTGGTGGGTAATAGCGAATCCCTTAGAATGCCCTGTCTGATGAGGACAGGATGTCTTTGGTCTGTGGCCAAAGTAGAAAGCCCAGCAATGTCATTTATTATTGAGTCATGTGGTATCAACTTGACCCCAGTGGGCCTGGAGACTGAGGTCAGCTATGTGGAACTGACTGTGGAGTTGACTGTGGAGCTCCAATGAAGACTGGGCACACCAAAGCTCAGGTGAGCATCTCTGGTTGGCAATACTTCAATTACTTTGTTGCAAGTCATTGCCAAGAGAATAGTGCTGTCCATGACTTCATTCAGTTCACTTCAGTTCAGTTGCTCAGTCGTGTCTGACAGTTTGTGATCCTCATGAATCGCAGCACGCCAGGCCTCCCTGTCCATCACCAACTCCCAGAGTTTACTCAAACTCATGCCCATCGACTTGGTGATGCCATCCAGCCATCTAATCCTCTGTCATCCCCTTCTCCTCCTGCCCTTAATCTTTCCCAGCATCGAGGTCTTTTCCAATAAGTCAGGTCGTCACATGAGGTGGCCAAAGTATTGGAGTTTCAGCTTCAGCATCAGTCCTTCCAATGAACACCCAGGACTGATCTCCTTTAGGATGGACTGGTTGGATCTGCTTGCAGTCCAAGGGACTTTCAAGAGTCTTCTCCAACACCATAGTTCAAAAGCATCAATTTTTCAGTGCTCAGCTTTCCTCACAGTTCAAGTAATCCATACATGACCACTGGAAAAACCAACCTTGACCAGATTGACCTTTGTTGGCAAAGTGAAGTCTCTGCTTTTTGATATGCTATCTAGGTTGGTCATAACTTTCCTTCCAAGGAGTAAGCGTCTTTTAATTTCATGGCTGCAGTCACCATCTGCAGTGATTTTGTAGCCCCCCAAAATAAATGACTTCATTAGGAGAGAACAAATGGGAGCTACATGCTTAGAAGTTCCTTGGACACTTCATCATGAATCTTTTCCATTGATTGACTTTAATCTGATTTTTTTCACTGTAAAAAACCATAATCTTGAGCACAATAGCTTTCAGTGAGTTCTGAATTCTTGTAGCCAATTATAAAAAGAAATTTAGGGAACATCTCATATTGAAACTGGTGTCAGAAGTGTGAACAGCTGGTAGACACTGTACTTCTAACTTCACACCCTGATATATTTTCTACCTTTCCAAACCTTGTTTCTTCAGTCTTTTCATCATGAATTCCCATGCGAAATAAATAGCTTTTAAATTATTTTAAATTAGTGTCTATCTCAAGGATTCCAATTTTTTGACCAATACACTCATAGGTCAAATTAGCTATATTATTGTTGATAACCTGCAAATTTAGAAAAGCAGAATTTCTAGTATCTGACCTTAATTTTAGGTATTTAATCAATTTTGAGTTTATTTTTTGTGTGTGGTGTTCTAACATCATTCTTTTACAGGTAACTGTTCAACTTTCCCAGCACCCCTTACTAAAGAGTCTATCTTTTCTCCATTGTATATTGTTGCCTTCCTTGTCACAGATTAAATTATTAAATGGCCATAGGTATGTGGGTTTACCTCTGGGCTTTTTATCCAATTCCATTGATCTATATTTCTGTTTTTGTTACAGTAACATAGTGTTTTCATTTGTAGCTTTGTACTATGTATGAGGGCTTCCCTGGTGGCTCAGTGGTAAAGAATCTGCTTGCCAATGCAGGAGACATGGGTTCAATCCTTGGTTGAGAAGATCCCATGGAGAAGGAAATGGCAACTTACTCCAGTATTCTCACCTGGGAAATCCCATGGATACAGAATCTTGGCTGGCTACAGTCCATAGGGTTGCAAACAAGTCAGACAAGATGTAGTGACTAAACAAATACAACACTATAGTCTGAAGTCAGTGAACAGATTCTGGAAGAATCTCTTTTTCTTTCTCAAGATTGTCCTTGGCCATTTGGAGTCTTTTATGTCTCCATACAAATTGTGAAACTTTTCATTCTAATTCTGTGAAAATGCTATTGGTAATTTGATAGGGGTTGCTTTGAATCTGAAAATTGCCTTCAGTAGTCATTTTGCCAATATTGATTCTTCCAATCCAAGAACATGGTATATTTTTCTATCTGTTGTGTCATCTTTAATTTCTGTCATAATTATATTATAGTTTTCAGAGTACAGGTATTTTGTCTCCTTAGGCAAGTTTATTCAAAGCTATTCTATTCCCTTTGATGTGATGGTAAATGGTATTGTTCCCTTAATTCTCTGTCTGATTTTTCATTGTTAATATGTAGAAATGAGAGAGATTTCTCTGTAATAATTTTGTATCTTGCAGTTTTACTGAATTCACTCATGAATTTTAATAGTTTCATCTTTAGGATTTTCTTTCTATAGTATTATGTCATCAGCAAAAACTGACAGTTTTACTTCTTTTCTAATTTGGATTCTTTTTCCTTCTTTTCCCTCTTTGATTGCTGTGGCTAGGATTTTCAGAACTATGTTGAAAAAAAACTTGTAGAGAAAAGCATAGGCAGAACACTCTCTGACAAAGCAATATCTTTTTTGATCCAGCTCCAAGAGTAATGAAAATCAAAACAAAAATAAAAAAATGAGACCTAATTAAACTTAAAAACTTTTGCACAGTAAAGAAAACCATAAGCAAAAAGAAAAGACAACTCACTGAATGGGAGAAGATATTTGCAAATGAAGCAACCAAGAAGGGACAAATCTCCAAGATATACAAAAAGCACAAAAAGCTTAATATAAAAACAAACAAACAACCCAGTAAAATAACAAGTAGATCTAAATAGACATTTCTCCAAAGAAGACATATAAATGGCCAAGAGGCACATGAAAAGATGGTCAATATCACTAATTATTAGACAAATGAAAATCAAAACTAAAATAAGGTATCACCTCACACCAGTTAAAATGGCCATCTTCAAAAAACCAACAAATATTTAATGCTGGAGAGGGTATGGAGAAAAGGGAATCCTTCTACACTGTTGGTAGGAATGTAAATTGTACAGCCACTATGAAGAACACTATGGAAATTACTTAAAGACTGAAAATAGAGCTACAATATAATCCAGTAGTCCCACTCTTGAGCATATATACAGAAAAAAACATAATTCAAAAGGATACATGCACCTCCAAGGTTCATTGCAGCACTACTTGCAATACTAAATGTCAATCCATGGAGGAATTGATAAAGAGGTGGCACATATATACAGTGATAATTATGCAGCTATAAAAAAGAATGCAATAATGCCATTTGTAGCAACATGGATAAATCTAACAATTGTTATACTGAGGGAAGTAACTCAGACAAAAACAAATACCATATTATATTGCTAATATGAAGAATAAAAAAATAGTAAAAATGATCCTATTAACAAAACATAAATTGAGTCACAGATATAGAAAACAAACAGGGATATCAAGCAGGGAATGGGGAATGAATAACTTGGGAGATTGGGATTGACATATATGCACTACTATATATATAACAGATAATTAATGAACCTACTGTGTAGCACAAGAAACTCTATTCAATACTCTACAATGACCTGCATGGGGATAGAATCTAAAAAAGAAGAAAAATAGAATAACAGATTTTCACTTTTAGAAAAGATTTGAGAGATCATCCATTGCAAATCCTCATTTTTCAGGTGAGCAGCCTACTGGGCAAAGAAAACAAAAGCATTTTTATGAAGTGATAGGTGTAAAAATTACAAGTATTATGACTCCCAAGCTAACATCCAACATCACGTTATCATTAACTAAGATACAAATTTGAGATTAGCAGCTACACCCATAAACCAGTTTGTTCCATAGACCTTACCAGTATCACTGGAGTTTGGGTGAAATTCACCATCAGGAGCAATGATTAATGTTGGAAGGGGCAATGGTTTTATCACTACTGTCTGATCTTTGGAGTCCTTGTCATCTGGTGTCAAATGAGATTCAGGAGAGCCAGGCGCCATGACTGGTTTGTTGGTATCTGCCAGTGTGTGGCACACTCTGAGGTTTCTATTCTTTTCTGTAGAAACAAAGAAGAGTGTAAAGACCTTCTGCCCATTTTTGATTAGGTTGTTTTCTTGATATTGAGTTGTATAAATATTTTGGATATTAATCCCATGTTGGTCATGCTGTTGCAAATGTTTTCTCCCATTCCATAGATTGTCTTTTGTGTTTTGTTGATGGTTTTCTTTGCTTTGCAAAAGCTTTTAAATTTAATTAGGTACCATTTGTTTATTTTTGTTTTTATTTCTGTTGCCTTGTTCTAAACAAAATATTGAATGATGTAAGAAAATATTGTCACAGTTCATGTCTTCTAGGTGTTTTATTGTGTCATGGCATATTTGGGTCTTTAAACCATTTTGAGTTTGTTTTTGTGTATGGTGTGAGGGAGTGTTCTAATTTCATCAATTTATATCCACCCATTCAGCTTTCCCAACACCAATTGCTGAAGAGACTGTTTTTTTTTTTTCCTTCCATTGTATAGGCTTGCCTCCTTTGACAAACATTAATTGACCAGGTATGTGGGTTTCTTTCTAGGCTCTCTATTCTGTTCCATCTATCTGTTTGCCTGCTTTTGTGCCAATACAATGATGTTCTGATTACTGAAGTTCTGCAATATTGTCTGAAATCTGAAAGGATTAGACCTCCAGCTTGTACTTTTTCCTCAGCACTTTGGCAATTCTGAGTCTTTTTTGGCTGCATATAAATTTTACAGTTATTTGTTCTGCCTCTGTGAAAATTTTCCTGGCTAATTTGATAAGGTTCTGATTAAATTCTGCAGATTATTTTGGGTAGTATGGCCATTTGTGCAAAATGAAGTAGACATTTCTCCAAAGAGACACCAACATGGCCAACAGGCAAATGAAAAGCTGCTCAACATCACCAATTATGGAAAATCAAAAACAGTGAGGTATCACATCACAGCAGTCAGAATGTCTATCACCAAAATGTCTACAAATAAATATTTGATAGAGTGTGGAGAAAAGGGAATCCTCTTATACTGTTGGTCAGAAAATAATGGGTGGGAAAATGGGTGCAGCCACTATTGGAAAACTATATGCAAGTTCCTTAAAAAATTAAAAATAAATCTACCATATGATACAAAATAACACTCTTGGTCACATATCCAGAAAAGATGAAAGCTTTAATTTGAGAGGATATGTGTACCACAGTTTTCATAACAGAACTATTTACAATAGTCTAAACAAGGAAAATAAATGCAAAAAGGCAAAATGGTTGTCTGAGGAACCTTACAAATAGCTGTGAATAGAAGAGAAGCTAAAAGCAAAGGAAAAACGGAAAGATATACCCATCTGAATGCAGAGTTCCAAAGAACAGCAAGGAGAGATAAGAAACCCTTCCTTAGCAAACAATGCAAAGACATAGAGGAAAACAATAGAATGGGAAAGTCTAGAGATCTCTTCAAGAAAATTAGAGATACCAAGGAAACATTTCATGCAAAGATGGGCTCAGTAAAGGACAGAAATGGTATGAATATAACAGAAGCAGAAGATATTAAGAAGAGGTGGCAAGAATACACAGAAGAACTATACAAAAAAGATCTTCATGACCCAGATAATCACAATGGTGTGATTACTGACCTAGAGCTAGACATCCTGGAATGTGAAGTCAAGTGGGCCTTAGAAAGCATCACTATGAACAAAGCTAGTGGAGGTGGTGGAATGCCAGTTGAGCTATTTCAAATCCTAAAAGATGATGCTGTGAAAGTGCTGCACTCAACACTCCATCAAATTTGGAAAACTCAGCCGTGGCCACAGGACTGGGAAAGGTCAATTTTCATTCCAATCCCAAAGAAAGGCAATGCCAAAGAATGTTCAAACTACCACACAATTGCACTCATCTCACACGTTAGCAAAGTAATGCTCAAAATTCTTCAAGTCAGGCTACAACAGTATGTGAACTGTTAACTTTGACATATTCAACCTGGATTTAGAAAGGGCATAGAAACCAGAGATCAAATTGCCAACATCAATTGGATCATTGAAACAGCTAGAGAGTTCCAGAAAATCATTTATTTCTGCTCTATTGACTACGCCAAATCCTTTGACTGTTTGGACCACAACAAACTCTGGAAAATTCTTAAAGTGATGGGAATACCAGACCACCTTACCTGTCTCTTGAGAAATCTGCATGCAGGTCAGGCAGCAATAGTTAGAACTGGACATGGAACAACAGACTGGTTCCAAATCGGGAAAGGAGTATGTAAAGGCTGTATATTGTCACCCTGCTTATTTAATTTATATGCAGAGTACATCATTAGAAATATAAGGCTGAATGAAGCACAAGCTAGAGTCAAGATTGCAGGGAGAAATATCAATAATCTCAGATACGCAGATGACACCACCCTTGTGGCAGAAAGTGAAGAACTAAAAAGCCTCTTGAAAGTGAAAGAGGAGAGTGAAAATGTTGGCTTAAAACTCAGCATTCAGAAAAGTAAGATCATGGCATCTGGTCCCATCATTTCATGGCAAATACATGTGGAAACAGTGAGAGACTTTATTTTGGGGGGCTACAAAATCACTGAAGATGGTGACTGCATCCATGAAATTAAAAGACACTCTTTTCTTGGAATAAAATTTATGACCAACCTAGACAGCATATTAGAAAGCAGACATTGCTTTGCCAACAAAGGTCCATCTAGTCAAAGCTATGGTTTTTCCAGTAGTCATGTATGTATGTGAGAGTTGGACTATAAAGAAAACTGAGTGCCAAAGAACTGATGCTTTTGAACTGTGGCGTTGGAGAAGACTCTTGAGAGTCCCTTGGACTGCAAGGAGATCCAACATATCCATCCTAAAGGAAATCAATTCTGAATGTTCATGGGAAGGACTGATGCTGAAGCTTCAATATTTTGGCCACCTGATGTGAAGAACTGACTCATTTGTAAAGACTCTGATGCTGGGAAAGATTGAAGGTGGGAGGAGAAGGGGACGACAGAGGATGAGATGGTTGGAAGGCATCACCGATTCAATGGGCATGAATCTGAGTAAACTCCAGGAGTTGGTGATGGACAGGGAGGCCTGGCATGCTGCAGTCCATGGGGTCACAAAGTGTCAGACACGACTGAGCGACTGAACTGAACTGAGTCATGGAAACAATCCAAATGCCCATTAATGTATGACTAGCTTAAGAAAGTGTGGTATTGTTGTTGTTGTTTGTTTCTTAGTTGCAAAGTCATGTCCAACTCTTTTTTGACCTCCTGGACTGTAGCCTGCCAGGTTCATCTCTCCCTGGGATTTCCCAGGCAAGAATACTAGAATGGGATTCCACTTTCTTCCCCAGGGGATCTTCCCAACGCATGATCAAGTCCATGTCTCCTGCACTGGCAGGTGCATTCTTTACCACTGAGCCACAAGGGAAACCCTCAAAGCTTTGTTTTGTTGTTTAGTCACTAAGTCATATCTGACTGTTTTGGGACCCCATGGACTGTATCAAGGTTCCTCTGTTCATGAACTTTTTGCAGGCAAGAATATTGGAGAGGGATAAATACAGTGGAATATTTGTTGTTGTTGTTCAGTTGCTCAGTCCCAACTCTTTGTAATCCCATGGAAAGCAACACTCCAGGATTCTCTGTCCTTCACCATCAGTGGAGTTTCCTCAAATTCATGTCCACTAAGTCAATGATGCCATCCAGTCATCTCATCCTTTGTGACCCACTTCTCCTCCTGCCCTCAATCTTTCCCAGTATCATGGTCTTTTCCAATGAGTCAGATCTTCGCATCAAGTGGCCAAAGTATTGAAGCTTCAGTTTCAGCATCAGTCCTTCTTATGAATATTCAGGGTTTATTTCCTTTAGGATTGACTGGTTTAATCTCCTTGCTGCCCAAGGGATTCTCAAGAATCTTCTCCAGCAACAAAGTTTGAAAGCTTAAATACTTTGGCACTCAGCCTTCTTTATGGTCCAAATATCACATTCATACTTGACCTTTGCTATCAGAGTGATGTCTCTGCTTTTTAGCACAGTGTCTAGGTTTGTCATAGCTTTTATTCCAAGGAGCAAATGTCTTTTAATTTCATGGCTTCAGTCACCATCTGTAGTGATTTTGGAGCTCAAGAAAATAAATAAAGTCTGTCACTTTTTCATTATTTCCCAATCTATTTGCCATACAGTGATTGGACTAGATGCTATGATCTGAGCTTTTTGAATGTTGAGTTTTAGGCCAGCTTTTCCATTCTCCTCTTTCACCTTTGTCAAGAGGCTCTTCACTTCTTCTTCATTATCTGCCATAAGGGTGGTGTCACCTGCATATCTGAAGTTATTGGTATTTCTTCCAGCAATCTTGATTCCAGTTTGAGATTTATCCAGCCTAGGATATTGCATGATGTTCTCTGTGTATGTTAACTAAGCAGGCTGACAATATACAACCTTGATGGACTCCTTTCCCAATTTTGCACCAGTCTGTTGTTCCATATCTTGTTCTAATTGTTGCTTCCTGACCTGAATACAGGCTTCTCAGGAGACAGGTAAGGTGGTCTGGTATTCTCATTTCTTTAAGAATTTTCCACAGCTTCTTGTGACCCATACAGTCAAAGGCTTTGATGTAGTCACTGAAGCAGAAATAGATGTTTTTCTGAAATTCTCTTGATTTTTCTGTGATCTGAAGTATGTTGGCAATTTGATCTCTGGTTTCTCTGCTTTTTCTAAATCCATCTTGTATATATGACAGTTCTCAATTCATGTCCTGTTGAAGCCTAACTTGAATGATTTTGAATTTTATCTTGCTAGCACGTGTAATGAGTACAATGGCGCAGTAGTTTGAATATTCTTTGGCATTGTCCTTCTTCAGGATTGGAATGAAAACTGATCTCTTCCAGCCTGGTTTCTGCTGCTGAGTTTTCCAAATTTGCAGGCATACTGAATGCAACACTTTCACAGCATCACCATTAGGGTTTGAAATAGCTCAGCTGTTTCATCAACTACAACTCCACTAGCTTTTTTCATAGTGATGCTTTCTAAGACCCACTTGACTTTGAATTCCAGGATGTCTTGTTCTAGATGAGTGATCACACCATCGTGGTTATCTGGGTCATTGAGAACTTTTTTGTACAGTTCTGTGTATTCTTGCCACCTCTTTAAAAAATCTTCTACTTTTGTTAGGTCCATATCATTTCTGTCCTTTATTGTGCCCTTCTTTGCATGAAATGTTCCATTGGCAGCTCTAGATTTTCTTGAGCAATCTCTAGTCTTTCCCATTCTATTGTTTTTCTTTTATTTCTTTGCATTGTTCAGTTAAGAAGGTTTTTTTAATCTCTTCTTGTTATTCTTTGGAATTCTGTATTCAGATGAGTATATCTTTTCCTTCTCTCTTTTGCATTTGCTTTTCTGTTCTCAGCTATTTGTAAGGCCTCCTCAGACAACAAGTTTCGCTTGCAGCATTTCTTTTTCCTGGGGATGGTTTTGGTCACCATCTCCTTCACAATGTTACAAGCCTCCAGCAATAGTCCTTCTGGCACTCTGTCTACCTGATCTAATCCCTTGAACCCATTTGTCACTTCAACTGTACAGTCATAAGGGATTCGATTTAGGTCATATCTGGATGACCTAAATAGGTGGTTTCCCTACTGTTTCCATTTAAGTCTGAATTTGGCAATAAGGAGTTCATGATCTGAGCCACAGTTAGCTCCCAGTCTTATTTTGCTGACTGTGTAGAGCTTCTCCATTTTTGGCTGCAAAGAATATAATCAATATGATTTTGTTATTGACCATCTGGTGATGTTCATGTGTAAAGTCATCCCCTGTGTTTTTTGAAGAAAGTGTTTGCCATGACCACTGCATTTTCTTGGCAAAACTCTGTTAGCCTTTGATCTGCTTCATTTTGTACTCCAAGGCCAAACTTTCCTATTACTCCAGGTATCTCTTGACTTCCTACATTTGCATTCCAATCCCCTATGATGAAAAGGACATCTTTTTTTGGTGTTAGTTCTTAAAGGTCTTGTAGGTCTTCAAGAACTATTCCACTTTAGCATCATTGGTTGGAGCATAGACTTGGATTACTGTGATATTGAATGGTATGCCTTGGAAATGAACGGATATCATTCTGTCATTTTTGAGATTGCACCCAAGTACTGCATTTTGGGTCTTTTGTTGACTGTGAGGGCTTTCCCATTTCTTCTCAGTGATTCTTGCCCACAGTAGTAGATGTACTGGTCATCTGAATTAAATTTGCCAATTCCCATCCATTTTAGTTCACTGATTTCTAAAATTTTGATTCACTCTTGCTATCTCTTGTTTGACTACTTCCAATTTTCCTTGATTCATGAAACTAACATCCCAGGTTCCTTGCAACATTGCTTTTTTACAGCATCAGACTACTTTCACCATTAGGTATATTCACAAAAGGGCATTGTGGATGCCTGATTTGGCTCAGGCTCTATTCCTTATGGAGCTATTTCTCTGCTCTTCTCCAGTAGTATATTGGACATCTACTGACATCTTTAATATCTTTTGTGTCATATGTTTTTGCCTTTTCATATTCTTCATGGGATTCTCAAAGCAAGAATGCTGAAGTGGATTACCATTCCCTTCTCCAGGGGACCACATTTTGTCAGAACTTTCCGTTTTGACCCACTCATCTTGGATGGCCCTACATGGCATAGCTCATAGTTTCATTGAGTTACACAAAACTGTGATGCATATGATCATTTTGGTTAGGTTTCTCTGACTGTGGTTTTCATTCTCTCTGTCCTCTGAAGGATGAGGGTAAGAGGCTTTTGGAAGCTTCCTGATGAGAGGGACTGGCTGTGGGAAAAACTGCGTCTTGTTCTGGTAGGCAGGGCCATGCTCAGTGAATCATTTATCCAATTTTCTACTTATTGGTGGGGTTGTGCTCTTCCTGTACTTTAACCTGACCAAAAGACTTATGCCAGCACACGGTGCCTCCCAGGAATAATGCGGCCAGTGTGTCTGACCTTGAAGCAGGCCACTGTCAGCCCACACCTGCACTGGAGACTTGCAAACACTCCCAGGCCAGTCTGGCTCAGCCCCTTGTAGGTCCGTTGTTGCTTTCTCCTGGGTCTTGGTGCACACAAGGCTTTGTCTGTACCCTCCAAGACTCTCTGTTTCTTCAGTCCTGTGGAAGTTCTGTAATCAAATCCTGCTGCCCTTCACCACATTCCCTTGGTATTCTTAGTCCTTTGATGGATTCCCAGGTTAGGAAGCCTGTGGTAGCACTTAAAACTTTTGCAATAGTGTGAGAACTTCTTTGGCATTTTTCTGCAATTCGTGGATTGCCCACCTGGTGGCTGTGTGGTGGGGCTGATGGCAACCTCCTCCAAGAGGACTTATGCCCCATGCCACTTCTCCCAGGACTCCTGAAGCCAGGGCCTGCATCCCCATGGCAGGCCACTGCTGACCCAAGCCTCTGAAGGAGACCTTCATACACTCACAGGCAGGCCTGCTTCAGTCTCTTGTGGTGGTTCCTGCTCCTGTCCCTGGGTCCTGGTGCACACAAAGTTTTTTCAGTGCCCTCCAAGTGTCTCTGGAAGGTATTACTGGTATATTAGTAGGTTGGTGCAAATGTAATTGTGGGTTTGGACCACAAATTTTAAATCATTATAACTAAACTCAAACACATCTTTATTAGTCAAAATAGGAACCATTACAATCAACACATTTTTGTCAATGAGAAATAAGTTTGTTTATTCCTATAGCACAAAAACCCATGCTTCAGGATTTGATGAATTCTTGGAAAGCATTTTCTGCTTCTTACGGATTGTGGAAGCATTTTATCTCCAAAAAGTTGTTGAGATGCTTGAAGAAGTAATAGTCAGTTAGCAAGAGGTAAAGTGAGTATGGCAGATGAGGCAAAACTTCGTACCCCAATTCATTTAACTTTTGAAGCAGTTGTTATGTGATGTGCATTAGGGTGTTGGCATGGAGAAGAATTGGGGTCTTTCTGTTGACCAATGCTGGCTGCAAGAGTTGCAGTTTTGGGTGCATCTCATCGATTTGCTGAGCATACTTCTCAGATATAATGCTTTTGCCAGGATTCATTAAGCTGTAGTGGGTCAGACCAGCAGCACCTTTTTTGGTGTGGGTTTTGCTTTGGGAAGTGCTTTGAAGATTCTTCTCCATTCAATCATTGACCTGGTCATCATTGGCTGTCATATAAAATCCACTTTTCACCTCATATCACAGTCTGATCAAGAAATGATTCATTGTAATTGCATAGAATAAGAGAAGAGGACACTTCAAAAGATGATTTGTTTTTACTTTCAGTCAGCTCACTTATTGAGCTTTTCCACCTTTCCAAATTGCTTCAAATGCTTAATGAAACAAATGGTCAAACTTGAGTTCTTTGACAAATTCTTGTCTAGTTTTAAGAGGATCAGCTTCCATGATTTCTCTCAATTTGTTATTATCAACTTCAGATAACTGGCCACTATGCCCCTCATCTTCAAGGCTCTCATCTCCTTTGTAAAACTACTTGAACCACTACTGCACAATATATTCATTTCCAGTTCCTGGACAAAATAAGTTGATGCTGCAAGTTGTTTCTGCTTCTTTATGACCCATTTTGCACTTGAATAAGAAAATCTCTTGAATTTGCTTTTTGGGTAACATCATTTCCATAGTCTAAAATAAATATAAAATATATAACAAGTAATGTCATCAGCAAAAAAAAATTAAAAAAATTTGCGTTAAAATAATGTATAACATAACCACATTTATTTAAGAATGTATTCCAACATCAAACAGCAAAGTTCAACACAGCAAAACTGCAATTACTTTTGCACCAACAATATAGATACATATATATAAGCTGCTGCTGCTGCTAAGTCGCTTCAGTTGTCTCCGACTCTGTGTGACCCCATAGACGGCAGCCCACCAGGCTCCTCCGTCCCTGGGATTCTCCAGGCAAGAACACTGGAGAGGGTTGCCATTTCCTTCTCCAATGCATGAAAGTGAAAAGTGAAAGTGAAATCACCCAGTCACATCAGCCTCTTCACGACCCCATGGACTGCTGCCCACCAGGCTCCTCTGTCCATGGGATTTTCCAGGCAAGAGTACTGGAGCGGGTTGCCATTGCCTTCTCTGACACACACACACACACACATATACACAAACACACACACTGAAATATTACTCAGCCAAAAAAGATAAATATTGCTATCTGCAGAAACATGTATGGACCTAGATATCATCCTACTGAGTGAAGTAAATCAGTCAAAGACAAATATATATCACTTATACATGGAATCTAAAAAAATAAGATGAGTCTATATATAAAACACAAACAGAGTTATGTTTGCTGTAGTAGACTTACGGTGTTCATAGAAATAAATTTTGGCTACCACAAGGGGAAAGGGAGAGTGGGGAGGGAAAAAAAAATTAGGAGTATGGGATTGACAGACACATGTGTGTGTGTTAAGTCACTTCAGTTGTGTCCGACTCTTTGTGATTCCATGGACTATAGCCCACCAGACTCCTCTTACATGGGATTCTCCAGTCAAGAATACTGGAGTAGGTTGTCATTTCCTTCTCCAGATAGACACATATCACTAAATATAAAATATGTAAGCAATAGGGATTTGCTATATAACACAGGGAACAATATTCAATATCTTGCAATAATCTATAATGGAAAATAATTTGAAAAACTGTATATAACTGAATCACTTTTTTATATACATGAAACTTACACAATATTGTAAATCAAGTATATTTACAATTTTTAAAAAAGTAAGAAAAGTGTTAAAACGTGTTGAAATTGTTTTCAACTGTCTTTCAGTATGATATGAAGAGGAATACTTAAGAAAATGATTTATTTCTAGGCAGTGACATATCAAATAAGGGGCCACAGAGGTAGTTCATCCTAGTTGCAAGCCATATGGAGATGCATTGTCTGTACATAATTTAAGAAGAGTAACAAACTCTACAAAAGTCTGCCTGCATTTTATTGTTGCCAGACACTGACTATTCCTACCGCCCCTGCCTTAGAACACTACTGTTCCTGAATTGAGAGTGCTGTCCAAACTCCTAGTTTCAGTGCTGTTTCAAATTCATTGGAGTCTAGTTAGAATTCCAAAATGTGGTATGAAAACATGACCCACTCCTTTATTGTGGCCTCCCTCAGTAATGATCTTTGCACTCATTCTCAGAGCAGAAATATGCTCTTTTTACTCATATGTTCCTTCAGTTCTCTTTTTTCCCTACTACTATTATCTTATTTCTAACTCCCTTTACATTCTAAATATTTGTATTATTTTATATTGTAAATGTATATGTTCATCTTTTATGTTGCCTATATAGGAGTAAGTTTTATTTAATTTTTTTGCTTCTTCTATAGAAAAAAAAAGAAAAATGCTTTATGAAAAAGAGACCAGATAGAGATTGTCTTTGGTAATATGTTCTTGAGGGATTATAATGGCAAGACACATTTTGAGTTGGATATATTCATTACTCCTACTTCAGTTGAAAAAATATGTAGTTTAGTGACTTTCTCTCTTGTCCTCGTCAATTTACTCATACTGCTGGCCTTAGTCTGATTACCTTCATCTCTTGTATCCTAGAATAATCAATAAAGAAAAAGTAAAATTATAGATTGCACATGCAACTAAATATGATTATAAAGGGAAAAAATGATTGGATAGGCAAATATAAAAGTGACTATAGAGACTTTTAAAGCAAGGTAAATTTTGTTATTTCCACATCTACTTGAATAATTCAAAATTAAGATGCTCAACATTGTGTTGACAAGATGGATTTTCTTTATCTCCTTTATATGTGGCACAGAAAATATCATGAAATAAATGAAAGTGTTGCCCCACTAGTCAAGATTTTCTATCATTTTTTACTCTGGGACATTTTATATTATTTTTTTTTTCTTAAGTAATTTCACCAAACCTATTTTAGCTAAAAAGCTCTCTTTTATAATTTTTCTCTCTTTTTTAAGAATCTCTAATATTTTTGAGCAGATGCATTCTCTTCTCCTTATGCTCATCGTAATGGCATCAATATTTATTGAATACTTTGAAAAAGCACATGCTTTCATACAATGCTATTTTGTGACTGTTTTATATATGTAAAACAATGTCATGCTCAAAGTGTTTTATATCTTGGAAAAGCCTAAAGAAAAACATTTTAAAACAAAATAACCTAACTTCAACACCCTAGTTATAATCTTTGACAGGATCCTTTGACAGAGTTTTCAAGGGCTCTTCTCCATAGGGAGCTGGACACTGAGGCAGGGCTGCAGATGCAGAGCTTTGATGTCTCTGCCTCATCAGCAGACAGAATCACTCCTACAGTTTTGGGACTCAGCTGAAATAAATAAGAATATATCTTTTTCTTTTTTTACTCTATTTTTAATTGGAGGATAATTGCTTTGCAATATTGTGTTAGTTTCTGCCATACATAAACATGAATCAGTTCTAATGAGATGGATGAAACTGGAGCCCATTATACAGAGTGAAGTAAGCCAGAAAGATAAAGACCATTACAGTATACTAACACAGATATATGGAATTTAGAGAGATGTTAATGATAACCCTATATGCAAAACAGAAAAAGAGACACAGATGTATAGAACAGACTTTTGGACTCTGTGGGAGAAGGCGAGGGGGGGATGTTTCAAGAGAACAGCATCAAAACATGTATATTATCTGGGGTGAAACAGATCACCAGCCCAGGTTGGATGCATGAGGCAGGTGCTTGGGCCTGGTGCGCTGGGAGGGCCCAGAGGGATCGGGTGGAGGGGGAGGTGGGAGGGGGGATCGGGATGGGGAACACATGTAAATCCATGGCTGATTCGTTTCAATGTATGACAAAACCCACTACAATATTGTAAAGTAATTAGCCTCCAACTAATAAAAAAAATTAAAAAAATTAAAAAAAATAAACTAAAAACTACTTAAGGACAAAAAACAAAACAAAAAACAAAACAAAAAAACCTCATGAATCAGCCACAGGCATACACATGTCCTCTTCTCTCTTGAGTCTCCCTCCCACCTCCCACCCCATCCCACCCCTTTAGGTCATTACAGAGCACCAGGTCTGAGTTCCCTGCATCACACAGCTACATGAGTGTATTTTAAAACTTAAAAGTTGATGTTGACTTTTTCAATTATCCACTTTATTTTTAATTCACTGAAATAATTTCTAAAAGAATCAATCATTTTTATGTAGAAGGCTAGATACTTTATGCTCATCATAATGTACCGACTACAGATTCTGCCATGTTAAATTTTGTTTAGGTGTCATTACTTCTACCAAGTCAATCCTTAATTTTTTTTAAAGAAGTATAATTTACTTACAATATTATGTTAGGTTCAGGTGTACAACATTCAATATTTTTATAGCACATACTCCATATAGATTTATTATAAAATATTGACTATATTCCTTGTGCTGCACATCATATCCTTGTAGCTTATTTAGTAGTTTGTACCTCTTAATCATCTACTAGTATTTCACCCATCCCTCCCCACTTCTCCCCACTTTGGTAGGTTGTTCTCTGTATCTGTGAGTCTGTTTCTGTTTTGCTGTATTTGTTCATTTGTTTTTTTTAAAATCCTCATGTAAGAGAAAGTATATAGTACTTGTCTTTATCCAACTTATTTCACTAAGGATAATATGGCATATATACACAATGGAATATTATCAGCCATAAAAATGAAGTTTTGCCATTTGCAACAACTTGGATAAATCTGGAGAGAATTATGATAACACTTCTATTTTACTGTTTTTTTTTTTTTTAACAAACTCCTCATTGTGGTTTAAGGAGAGAATGTCAGGGTCAAAAATCTATATTCTAAAATGTTTTGAGCCATTTTCTCTTTGAAGAGCCATTTCTGAAGTTTCCATATCTGAAGGCAAGTTATAAACATATGTCTAGAGTTGTTGCTGGTGAACATCTTTACTGTTGTCAATTATATCAACTTAATCTTTGAATGTTAAAACAGGAAAAATGAATTTAACTTTTTGTGTCTATGTGTAGTTATGATATATTGTTATTATTGTTATGTTTTTGAAAAGATATGCTTCATAGGATAAAGTATATGATTTTAAAGTTTCAGTTTTTAGAAAATTGTGGTGTTTCACTGTAGATAATCATATTGGATTATGTGCTATTTATTATTACATATGGTTGTTTATTTTTTTCTAATAGTTTATAATTTTATTCAAATATTTGTGCAAATTTTCCCTACAGACTTTGGATAAGATTCTGATGTGATATACTAGTCTTATTGTAGGTATTCACCATTTCTAAATTTGCATTGCTAGAAATATATGTTATATAATTTTAATTTTGGTAAATGTTTTCATATATTCATATCTCTGGTTATTTCAGAGAAGTCTTATTTAGAAAATTACATATTAGGGGCTTCCCTTTTAGCTCAGTTGGTAATCTGCCTGCAGTGCAGGAGACCCGGGTTTGATCCCTGGGTTGGGAAGATCCCCTGGAGAAGGAAATGGCAACTGACTCCAGTATCCTTGCCTGGAATATCTCATGGACACAGGAGATTGGTGGGCTGCAGTACATGGGGTCGCAAATAGTCCAGCACGACTGAGCGACTAACACTTACTTAGTTACTTACTTACTAGGCCAGTTACTAAGTATCAAAGGAAACTGAGTAGACTAACATTAGTATTAATTTGATCCATTAGGAATCCTCGCATATATAGATTGAAGGAATCAAATGAAACAAACCTTAAGATTTCTTCCAGCTTCAAATTCTAATTGCAACTAAATAACAATGTGCTAAAATTGAGCACTCTGTCAGGCACATGTCCTCAGCAAAACCTTCATGGAGGCAGACTCTCCATCTTATAAATGAGAAAAGCAAGACCCTGAAAAACTTGTCCAAAGCAATGGAAGTGAGTTGCAAGTAGAGAGTACAGACAGGTCTTCTGGTTGCCAAAATGCCAACCTGCTTCCTAAATGCCAGAGACTGAAGCCCAGAGGTTTACTTTAGTAATATTCACCTGCCTTCATATAATCCACACCAAAATGGGGAGTTCATTAAAAGAAAAACAAGGACAATTTATCTGGTTCCTAACTTGAGAATAAATAAATTCACCAATAAAACCCCTGGACTCCAAAATAAATGCTCATTTTTTTTTCAAATGAAGAATACATTTAGTTCAGTCCTTTGATCTTCTCCTATATACTAAAATGATCATTTCTATAATAGCTGAGACAAAGTTTGTGGATCCCAGTTTTACCCCACCTCTAGTAAAGTATTTTTGTTCTCTTTAATCCCTTAACTACATTTAGTTACAATGTGAATGATGTTTCAGTAAAAACTCTACTATGCAAGATTCATGTGATTTGAGTCCTAATTTTGACTTTTATACTAAATACAAGTCCTCTGGAACCTTGGTATTTTCATGTAAACACTGCTATAAGTACAATCATACCCTGCAAGTATATCAACATTTAACAAGTATTTTCATAATCAAAAAATAAATATTTTACATCTAATTAAACACAACTTTCAGGGAACATGTGTTATTACCTACATTTTGACAATGCAGAAACAGATTCACCATGATTAAATCTTGGGGGAGCTTCCTACATCACCATAGCAGACAGTCAAACTAGATGAAATTCCACTTCTATTTTATAAGATTATCTGTGTGGTTCATAAAAATTTGTCCGCTCAACTTGCTCAATTACAGATTCTTTCACAATTATATTGTGTTTTAATAATTCTTTCCTGAATAAAGATTAAAATCATCTTAAATCACTATTGGTTTAAATTTCATCATTCCAAACAATGAGGACTATGAGTAAGAAAAAAGATATAAAAATAAATAAAACATGGTATTTTTCCTAAAGAATATTGCAATCTAGTATAGGCACTAAAGTGTTGTTATGGAAGTTGAAGATTTCCATGTTATAAAGAAAGTGATAGAGTTAGGCTATTCTAGTTCCGAGGTAGCAGACTCAGTGCTAAGCAAGGAACAAAGAGATGCAATGGGTTGGATGGTGAACACCTGAGTTGACATCAGTCCAAAGAAGAAGCAAATATGTGGCTCTGGCCAAGAGTTGCCATCACAAAATATGGTCCCAGTGATGCCAGTATTCCAAATTTCCAAGGAATGCCAGAAACCTGAATTTTTACTAGAAATTTTATGATTTTTTAAATGTTGGCAATCAATTTAAAGTATAAAGTAGGCGGTAAAGAAGAAAAGTTCTTAAGTCCCACACACCCAGGTCGGGAAGATTCCCTGGGGGTGGGCATGGCAACCCACTCCAGTTCTCACTCGGTGAGAATCCCATGGACACAGGAAGCTGGTGGCTACAGTCTATAGGCTTGCAAAGAGTCAAACATGACTGAAGAGACTTAACATGCATAAATAATAAAAATAACAATTTTATTTTACTTACTATGTGTCAGGCTCTTCTAAATGCTCTGCATTTAGTCTCAAATAACTTCCCGAGATAGATACATTATCATCTCCATTTTAGAGATGAGTAAAACTGAGTCAAATAAGGATTAATTAGCCCCAAATCACACAACTAGTATATGATAGAGATAGGATTCAAACCCAGGCAATTGGCTCAAGAGCACAATGGTGGTTAATGCATCCTTAATGAATACCATCAGTCAGAATTCCCCAGAATTGGTGCTGGGAAGTCAGGGCAGGGTTTTAGAGTCCCTGAAGGACCAGATATTAACTCTTCAGTGGATAGATTAAGAAGAGGTCTAAGGGCCCCAGGGAAACAGTAGGACAGTTAGAGAAGTTTAGAGGCTTGAGAAACCTTCAAGGGATTCTTGTCAGCAGCTGGTTTTCAACCTGTATGGAAATCTTTATCAAGTAACTGGCATTATAGGTGTAGCTGACAATCTCCTGGTTGCACCATTAAGTTGAACATGCAGGCCTGATGTGTGAAGTGAAATCACTCAGTTGTATCCGATTCTTTGTGACCCCAGGGACTGTAGCCTACCAGGCTCCTCTGTCCATGGGGTTCTCCAGGCAAGAATACTGGAGTGGGTTGCCATTTAGTAAGTACTAAATAGATGTTAATCATGATTGTCTTTACCCAGCTACCATGCTTTACTGAGGATCTCTGGTCAAAGATACCTCTTTCTAGGCTACCTCTTTGGCCATTAACTCAATGAGAGATGATTCCCATTCAGGCAGGCTCTAATCTCTCCCTTATCTAAGCATCTCTAGACTCTGAACACAATAAACTAGGGGAAACTCTCAGAGAGGTGAGGTGGTCTGAGGGTTCGCCGGGAATTCAATTACTCATGCTTGTACTCTGCAGCACTGCTATTAAACAGGCAGACTATTTTATAACTAGAGTCTTCAGATAGTCAGCAAAACTGGAGCAAGTTTGAACAGAATAGGGGACACTTGAACTAAAGATTGAAAGAAATGAATAAACAAGGTTAGAAAAATCATAAGCACAAACACAGATATGTGTGAACATACAAATCTAACTTATGCTTAATTGAGACAGTCTCAAAATTCCACTACAACAGGTTGATTCTGATTTCTTTTAACTTTTCCACCAAAGTCTTTCTCACTTTAGAAATATTTCTACTATCATTTCATCATATGACTTCAGTTCATACACATTTCATATTACAAAACATTTTCATAATTCATATTTTTCTCATCACAACATTTGCTCTAAAAGTTTTTTATATTTTTTAATATGCTTGTCATTTTGTATTTAAAATCAGTGGCTGATCCAATCAACTAAAAGATTTAACTCTAAATGGATTAAATTCGACATAATTTGACTTAATGTTTCTTTCCAGTAGAGTAACCAATAGAGTAACCAGTGTTATTTATTATTTGCATATCACTAGTTCTGTTCATTTACTTTTAATTTTCTCTAACAGTTATCTTCTTAATGTAAATACTTTAAAAAACTTTATTTTAACCCCTGTGTGACCTTAGTTGTTTCAGTTATGTCTGACTCTTTGTGACCCTATGGACTGTAGCCTTCCAGGCTCTTATATCTATAGGGTTTTCCAAGGCAAGAATACCAGAGTGGGTTACCATTCCCTGCTGTATGGGGCTTTCCCAACCCAGGGATTGACTCCATGTCATCCCCTGCATCTTCTGCATTGCAGGTGGATTATTTACCATTGAGTCCCACAGGAGGCCCTGAACCCCTGTATACTGGCTATAGTCTGAAGTATAATCATTATTTCACTTACCATACACTTTGATTTTGTTAATGAAGGGAGGTGCATGAAAAAGTAAGCAAATAAAAGCAAAAATCAAGGTTTTTTTTTGTTTTTGTTTTTGTTTCCTTACTTTTTCATCAACTTCCCCTCATTAACAAAATCAGACTTTGGGTTTGACATGTACACAGTGCTATATTTAAAATGGATAAGCAAAAAGTACCAACTGTATAGTATAAGGGGGAAAATTCATTTTAAGTTCTAATGTGTTAGAAATAGTGTTAAAAAGATCACTGAATATAAATTTAAAAGAATATATCAAAGAGAAAATAATTTCGTTTCCTTAAAATGTATTCTTCAAAGGAGAAGAAAATGTATTAAAATATTTTCAGAAAAGATATTTCAAGGAACACATTGCAAACTTACATAATGTTATCTAAAAATATCCACACCTATTAACCATAATTCCCACTTCTGGCAACTTGCTCTAAGGAATAATTCAAAAATTATATTCATGTCCAGTACTAACTTTGTTATAATAGTGAAAACTTGCAAGCAGCATAGTGATAGCTTATGGTGAATGATGCTGGACCAGCTTCAGGACCAGGCTTGATCAGTCAGAGGTTTTGTTGGCAGAAGTTTTCTTACAGTGAAAAAGGGCAGAGAAAGCTTCTGACACAGACATCAGAAGGGGGATGGAGAGTGCCCCACACACTAGTCTTGTCTTATCAAGACCTTACATACTTTTACTAGACCCACTTCCACAACATGCATCTTACTTGACTCCACATTCCAGGATGTGGAGTTCTAATCTTAGCAAGATTAGAACTAACAATGGAAAGGTCTTACCAGACCCACTCCCACAACATATATCTTAAGACAACAAGATAAGGCAGAAGGCTCTTGTTAACAAGGAGAAACATGCCCTCAAGCAAGATACATTGTTATATAATCACTGCTGCTGCTCCTAAGTGCTTCGTCTTGTCTGATTCTGTGTGACCCCATAGACTGCAGCCCACCAGGCTCCCGGGTCATTAGTACAGAGCTTAAGGAAAAACATACCTTTGAGCAAGATGAGTTGTTCAGTTGTGTAGTCATTAGCTCTGGGCTTAAAGGAAATAATTTCTTATGTGACTAAGATGAAAGAATGTAGGGAAAGAAAGAACATTTCTCCCATTCTCTTCAAGAGTCCTGAACCTCTTTCTCCTCCTCAAGGGTCCTGGATCCCTTCCTACTTGAGGGCCTCAGACTCCCTATCAATCTATTTAAAAATTAGTTCTCTCATTACCCCCTTTTTCTTTTAGAAGAATATGGCTGCTGAGGGGAAAGTGGTGTCACTCTCATTCTGTAGATACTTCCTGCTGGCCAGGGGCACAGGCCCTAAATTGTTGAGGCAGCATATTTTCCTTACCCTTATATTGAGGGTCTCTGATCCAGGGAACCCAAATAATAGTTGGTAGAGGTTGTGGCATTTGTATCAGCTTGAACAACCATTTGTAACCTAAAAGTTTTTGTGTGGCTAGAAACAAATCCAGCTACACAGTTACAGATATAGGGAGCAAACAGCAAAAACAAAAAACATAATTAAAATGAAAAGTTACATTATATCTATAGTTACATCAGTTCATTTTAGGGTTGTTAGATATCATCAGACTAAGAAGAGGTGTCACCTATGATTGTTGTTGGTGAAGGTATTTGCAGAGTTAAAGAAAGTTTTTTTCCGTGAAGCAGGGAAACCCACCATGTGAAGCCTTCAACGGATGAGGAGGGGAGCTCTCTGCAGACCCAGCAATTAGACTTACTGTGGAGGCTGGGTCCGACGGACCGCGCAGAAGCGTGGCCGTGAGGAGCTACCCCTCGCCAAGATCAAGGGCAGCGACCGTGAGCGCCAGGCTGCAACAGCGCAGGAGCGGCCAAGAGGAGCTACCCCACGCCGGAGGCCAGAGGCGATGGCCGAGAGAAGCTACCCCCACGCCCCTTGGCGGCCGCGCAGAGGAGCTACCCCACCTCCAAGAAGCGGCTGCTGCGGGGCGCCAGAGGACTGAGAGGAGCTACTCCACGTTCAAAGTCGGAAGGGGCAGCCGTGAGAAGATACCCCTCATCCAAGGTAAGGAGCAGTGGCTGTGCTTTGCTGGAGCAGACATGAAGAGATACCCCACGTCCAAGGTAAGAGAAACCCAAGTAAGACGGTAGGTGTTGCGAGAGGGCATCAGAGGGCAGACACACTAAAACCGTAATCACAGAAAACTAGCCAACTTGATCACAGGACCACAGCCTTGTCTAACTCAATGAAACTAAGCCATGCCGTGTGGGGCCACCCAAGACGTTCGGGCCATGGTGGAGAGGTCTGACAGAATGTGGTCCACTGGAGAAGGGAATGGCAAACCACTTCAGTATTCTTGCCTTGAGAACCCCATGAACAGTATGAGAAGGCAAAATGATAGGATACTGAAAGAGGAGCTCCCCAGGTTGGTAGGTGCCCAATATGCTACTGGAGATCAGTGGAGAAATAACTCCAGAAAGAATGAAGGGATGGAGATAAAGCAAAAACAATACCCAGTTGTGGATGTGACTGGTGATAGAAGCAAGGTCTGATGCTGTAAAGAGCAATATTGCATAGGAACCTGGAATGTTAGGTCCATGAATCAAGGCAAATTGGAAGTGGTGAAAAACAGGAGATGGAAAGAGTGAATGTTGACATTTTAGGAATCAGCTAACTAAAATGGACTGGAATGGGTGAATTTAAATCAGATGACCATTATATCCACTACTGTGGGCAGGAATCCCTTAGAAGAAATGGAGTAGCCATCATAGTCAACAAAAGAGTATGAAATGTAGTACTTGGATGCAATCTCAAAAATGACAGAATGATCTCTGTTCGTTTCCAAGGCAAACCATTCATTATCATGGTAATCCAAGCCTATGCCCCAACCAGTAACCCCGAAGAAGCTGAAGTTGAACAGTTCTATCAAGACCTACAAGACCTTTTAGAACTAATACCCAAAAAGAATGTCTTTTTCATTATAGGGGACTGGAATGCAAAAGTAGGAAGTCAAGAAACACCTGGAGTAACAGGTGAATTTGGCCTTAGAGTACAGAATGAAGCAGGGCAAAGGCTAATAGAGTTTTGCCAAGAGAACACACTTAGCAAACACCCTCTCCCAACAACACAAGAGAAGACTCTACACATGGACATCACTAGATGATCAACACCAAAATCAGATTGGTTATATTTTTTGCAGCCAAAGATGGAGAAGCTCTATACAGTCAGCAGAACAAGACTGTGAGCTGACTGTGGCTCAGACCATGAACTCCTTATTGCCAAATGCAGACTTAAACTGAAGAAAGTAGGGAAAACCACTAGACAATTCAGGTATGACCTAAATCAAATCCCTTGTGACTATACAGTGGAAGTGAAAATAGATTTAAGGGACTAGATCTGATAGACAGAGTGCCTGATGAACTATGGATGGAGGTTCATAACATTGTACAGGAGACAGGGATCAAGACCATCCCCATGGAAAAGAAATGAAAAAAGGCAAAATGGTTCTCTGAGGAGGCCTTAAAAATAGCCGTGAAAAGAAGAGAAGTGAAAAGCAAAGGAGAAAAGGAAAGATATTCCCATTTGAATGCAGAGTTCCAAAGAATAGCAAGGAGAGATAAGAAAGCCTTCCTCAGTGATCAATGCAAAGAAATAGAGGAAAACAACAGAATGGGAAAGAGTAGAGATCTCTTCAAGAAAATTAGAGATACCAAGGGAACATTTCATGCAAAGATGGACTCAAT
>CM035281.1:74618218-74733999 GCA_020226075.1 Hydropotes inermis
TATGCTCAAACTACCGCACAATTGCACTCATCTCATGCGCTAGTAAAGTGATGCTTAAAATTCTCCAAGCCATGCTTAGGCAATATGTGAACCATGAAATTCCAGATGTTCAAGCTGGTTTTAGAAAAGGCAGAGGAACCAGAGATCAAATTGCCAACATTCGCTGGATCATTGAAAAAGCAAGAGAGTTCCAGAAAAAAACATCTATTTTGCTTTATTGACTATGCCAAAGCCTTTGACTGTGTGGATCACAATAAACTGTGGGAAATTCTTAAAGAGATGGGAATTCCAGATCATCTGACCTGCCTCTTGAGAAATCTGTCTGCAGGTCAGAAAGCAACAGTTAGAAGTGGACATGGAACAACAGACTGGTTCCAAATAGGAAAAGGAATACGTCAAGGCTGTATGTTGTCACCCTGCTTATTTAACTTCTATGCAGAGTACATAATGAGAAACGCTGGGCTGGAGGAAGCAGAAGCTGCAATCAAGATTGCCGGGAAAAATATCAATAATCTCATATGCAGATGACACCACCCTTGTGGCAGAAAGTGAAGAATGCTTGATGAAAGAGCCTCTTGATGAATGTGAAAGAGGAGAGTGAAAAAGTTGGCTTAAATTTCAACATTCAGAAAACTAAGATCATGGCATCCAGTCCCATCACTTCATGGGAAATAGATGGGGAGACAGTAGAAACAGTGTCAGATTTTATTTTTTGGGGCTCCAAAGTCACTGCAGATGGTGATTGCAGCCATGAAATTAGAAGATGCTTACTCCTTGGAAGGAAAGTTATGACCAACCTAGATAGCATATTAAAAAGCAGAGACATTACTTTGCCAGCAAAGGTCTGTCTAGTCAAGGCTATGGTTTTTCCAGTGGTCATGTATGGATGTGAGATTTGGACTGTGAAGAAAGCTGAGCACCAAAGAATTGATGCTTTTGAACTGTGGTGTTGTAGAAGACTCTTAAGAGTCCCTTGGACTGCAAGGAGATCCAACCAGTCCATCCTAAAGGAGATAAGTCCTGGGTGTTCTTTGGAAGGACTGATGCTGAAGCTGAAACTCCAATACTTTGCCCACCTGATGCAGCAAGCTGACTTATTGGAAAAGACCCTGATGCTGGGAAAGATTGAGGGCAGGAGGAGAAGAGGACGACAGAGCCTGAGATGGTTGGATGACATCAACGACTCAATGGACATGGGTTTGGGTGGACTCTTGGAGTTGGTGATGGACAGGGAGGCCTGGCGTGTTGCAGTTCATTGGGTAGCAAAGAGTCAGACACGACTGAGTACTTGAACTTAACTGAACTGAACCAGGTAGAGATAGGCAGAAGTGCAACTAATATGTATAAAAAAACAAAAGGGTCACTGCAAGAGTACATAAAGGTCCAAGAAAAGCTTTTGTTGCTTTTAGGAAGAAAAGTCTTACATGTATTTTAATACTTCATGAAAGGAGCCAATTAAAAAAAGACATTAAAGAGAGGAGTAAAAGCAAAGGAGGCTATAATATACAATGGGGCAAAGACAGCCTCTTCAATAAGTGATGCTGGGAAAATTGGACACCTACATGTAAAAGGATGAAATTAGAAAACTTCCTAACACCATACACAAAGATAAACTCAAAATGGAATAAAGACCTAATTGTGAGACCAGAAACTGTAAAACTCTTAGAGGAAAACATAGGCAGAACACTTGATGACATAAATCAAGGCAAGATCCTCTATGACCCACCTTCTAGAAAAATGGAAATAAAAACAAAAGTAAACAAGTGGGACCTAGTTAAACTTAAAAGATTTTGCACAGCAAAAGAAACTATAAGCAAGGTGAAATTTCTCCCTAGAATGGGAGAAAATAATAGCAAATGAAACAACTGACAAAAGATTAATTTCCAAAATATACAAGATCATACAACTCAATGCCAGAAAAGCAAACAATCCAATCAAAAAGTGGGGAAAAGACCGAAACAGACATTTTTCCAATGAAGACATCCAAATGGCTAACAAACACATGAAAAGATGCTCAACCCCACTCATTATTAGAGAAATGCAAATAAAAACTACAATGAGATATCACCCTGCAGCAGTCAGAATGGGCATCTTTAAAAAGTCTACAAACAATAAATGCTGGAGAGGCTGTGGAGAAAAGGGAATGCTGTTGCACTGTTGGTAGGAATGTAAGTTGATACAGCCACTATGGAAGATGGTATGGAGATTCCTTAAAAAACTAGGAATAAAACTACTATATGACCCAGCAATCCCATTCCTAGGCATATACCCTGAGGGATCCAAAATTGAAAAATACACATGTATCCCATTGCTCATTGCAGCACTATTTACAATAGCTAGAACATGGAAGCAACCTAGATGTCCATCAACAGATAAATGGATCAAGTTGTAGCACATATACATAATGGAATACTACTCAGTCATAAAAAGGAACATATTTGAGTCAGTTCTATTGAGGTGGATGAACCTAGAGCCTATTTTACAGAGTGAAGTAAGTCAGAAAGAGAGAGATAAATATTGTATACTAATGCATATATGCAAAATCTCGAAAAATGGTACTAATGAATTTATTTTCAGGACAGCATTGGAGAAACAGACATAGAGAATAGACTTATGGAAATAGGGAGAGGGGAGGAGAGAGTGAGATATATATAGAGAGTAACATGGAAACTTACATTACCCTATGTAAAATAGACAGCCAATGGGAATTTGCTATATGTCTCAAGAAACTCAAACAGGGGCTCTGTATCAACCTAGAAGGGTGGGATGGGGAGGAAGATGGGAGGGAGGTTCAAATTGCGGGGATATGTGTATACCTATGGCTGATTCATGTTGAGTTTTGATAGAAAACAGCAAGATTTTGTGAAGCAATTATCCTTCAATTAAAAAAAAATAAATTTTTTTTAAAAGAGAGGAGAAAAAGGATAAAGCATGATCCCTGAAAGGGAAAAAAGGATGGAAACTAGAGTTGAAATGAAGGGGTAACTTTAACATATCTCCTTCCATAAGAGGAAGTAAAGAAGATAAAAAGTTAGAAGAGAGAAGAGGACAGATATGGAGGAAGTGAAGAATTAGGAGTAGGAAATACATAAGGGAATTGTCAACATTTGATGGGTACTTTTTCAAATGGTGCAACTGATCCTCAGGAAGATTAATTTCACCTAATGAGTGGCAGAATCTGAATTTAAAACTAATTTTAAATCTTTATATTTCTTATCCATTCTGGAGGTCAGACAGTAGGGGATATGAAAAACCAAAGTTTTAAGAAGAATGGAAGTGGTTTGACATAGTCATAGCCAGGAATGAGAAAAAAGCAACTCAGGAAACAAAAATGTTGGCTGCCCATAGGAATTGAAGACCTAAAGTTTCAGTTGCAGCAGTCTGCACAGGGAAATTATTTTTCTCCAGCAAAGTTCTATTGGAGTTGTGAAAGGTACAAGGTTGAGGTTTTGTAATCATACAGACTCAGGAAGACAATGACAAAAATAAGTTGAAGATACTGGTGAACAAGAGGCTAAAATGATGAAACATGAAATCCAAGATTAACAATAAGAAGTGAAATTTGGAAAGATTGACAAAGAACCTAGTCAAGGGATTGAGTATTCCTAGATGGAACCATTTTAGATATTAACCTAGATATTAACCTTGAGGTTAATATATTGACTAAAATAAAATGGGACTTGAGTAAGCACTTTCTAATAAATTAATGAGTGAATTACAACCAGGCCCAACCATGTGAAAGTATAAGGTCATAAGGGACATTTGATTAAAAACTCTCCTTCGTAAATAATTCTAAATGGGTTTTTTTTAAATGTCCAATAAGACCTGATGGTAACCCAATAGGTTGACATAATCAGAACAACTCTGCTAGATAAAATATTGTGTGTACTCCTTCACACAATGGAAGGAGTGTCATACTTTATTTTTGGGGGGCTTCAAAATCACTGCAGATGGTGATTGCAGCCATGAAATAAAAGATACTTACTCCTTGGAAGGAAAATTATACCAACCTAGACAGCATATTAAAGAGCAGAGACATTACTTTGACAACAAAGGTCCATCTAGTCAAGGCTATGGTTTTTCCAGTGGTCATGCATGGATGTGAGAGTTTGACTGTGAAGAAAGCTGAGCACCAAAAAATTGATGCTTTTGAACTGTGGGGTTGGAGAAGACTTTTGAGATTCCCTTGGACTGCAAGGAGATCCAACCAGTCCTTTCTAAAGGAGATCAGTCCTGGGTGTCCATTGGAAGGACTGATGCTGAAGCTGAAACTCCAATACTTTGGCCACCTCATGTGAAGAGTTGACTCACTGGAAAAGACCGTGATGCTGGGAGGGATTGGGGGCAGGAGGAGAGGAGACAGACGATGAGATGGTTGGATGGCATCACTGACTCAATGGACATGACTTTGGGTAAACTCTGGGAGTTGATGATGGACAGGGAGGCCTGGCGTGCTGCGATTCATGGGGTCGCAAAGAGTTGGATATGACTGAGAAACTGAATTGACATGAACTGAACTGAACTCCTTCAAAGTTTTCTCAAGAAAGCTAAGAGAAAGAAAAGCTTCTGCTGCTGACAATCTGCTCCATAATGGCTCTGTACCCTCAACCCATTAATTTCACCTTTCTATCAGGAATTTTTTCATCATATGTATTCTCAAATAAGGTGTACCTTATTTCCAGGTTAGCATTACTTCTTTAAAACTTAGAATCTTCCAGTGTTTCCTCATAGCATAGCTAAAACGTATTAATATTTCAAAAGAATTTTACAAATGTTAAAGAACAATATAAAAGCAAATAAAGAAAATTCAGAAACAGATAAAAGAATCAAAATTACAAAATATTCACTTTCTGTAGTCCTAGTAGTTAACTATATTTGTGTACTCTGATTTGCTCTATGTCTTAAGACCTAGGCCAAATTATCTTCCCTTTAAGTTATCTGGATACCCAGGTAAGTAGGCATCATTTGGAGCTTATTTTAAAACTTCAGGGACTTCCCTGGTGGTCCAGTGGTTAAGAATCTGTGCTTCCATTGCTGGGGGTATGGGTTCTATCCCTGTCAGAGACTCATATAGTGTTCCATATAGTGATCCAGCCTAAATAAATAATAAATAAAAACTTAAACACTTCTTTGTGGTCTAATAGATGATTCACTTCTTTCACCAAGCTGCTTCTGCAAACTCACCTTAGTCTTACACTAAATTAGAGTCCCTGAGATCATTATGGACAAGGACTCAACTTATGGAAAATGAGATATTCTTATGGACACTATTCAGGGACTTACTTACTCTAAAAACTGGATCTTCATCTGTATATTTTTAAAGAATTTTAATCCTTGAACTATTATAAGAAGTTTCATCTGAACACATGAAATCTCTGGAGGTTTTTGTTGTAATTAATTACAAATGCTCTTTATTACAAATGTGATAATAACTCTTGCAAAATTCAAAGATAAAATCAGAAACTAAAAAAAAAATAAAATGGAAAACAAAAAACATTTAAATCCTTTCCCCCCAAAATTTAGATTTTTGATAATTAAACATTTTCAGAAAGAGTTGTTTTCCATGGAGGACTTTCAAGATGGTAGGGGAATAAGATGGGAAAATCACCTTCTCCCCAGAAAATACATCTGCATTTAGAACAACTCCATAGAACATATACTGAATGCTGGCAGAGGACCCCAGACTTCCACAAAGGTAAACCAATCTCCTCAGAATGAGATATGGCAAAAGATAAACACAGAAAAAACAAGACAAAGTGTTTGGGAATGGGGACCTGCTTCCCAGGAAGGGGGTCCTGAAGGAGGAAAAGTTTCCACACACTCAGAAGCCCTCTCACAAGGGGGAGTCTTGGGAAGGCAGCAGAACCTCAGAGAGCAGTAAAACAGTGGGTGCTCGGAAGGCAAAACAAAGGAAATTCATCACAGAGATTATGCTGAAGGGCACAATTCAGTTGATTCAGCAGAGAAGTGCTCACACACTCACAGTTGCTTTAGAGAGTGGGGAATGGGTACAGAGACTTGGGTTTCAGGGGTCAGACCTCAGGAAGAGGACTGGGGTTGATTGCCATAAAGATACTGTGAGGAGGTTAGTGTGACACAGTGGAGGCAGACCAGAGAAAAGCCTTGGCCCAAGAGAAGGAAAAAATCACTCCCATGGGAAGGCTCTGACTCTGTACTCTAACTCCACCCGCTAGCAGAACAAAGGACCCCACCTTAGCGAATGCCAAAGAAGGAGGATGAGCCAGCTGTGGTCTGCAGCTCCAGAGGTAGAGAAGTAGGCTTGAGTGCCAAAGGTGGAATGTGGGGGTCTGCTATAGTTTTGGCCCCAGGGATTACAGCTACCACCAAACTATGAGTGGCTGCAGGTCACTGCCCACATCTTCCTGGGAGCCTAAGTGACTTGGCTATACCAAGGGAGTCATAACCCAGGACCAACTCTCCTGGGGAAGTGGGAGACCTGCCTTAAATTGTGGCAACCTCCCACAGGTACCAGCCATGGCAGACAATCCCAACACAGCCCAGCTGTGTCTGCTGTACCCCTCCATCTCCCCACTTATAACTGAGCAATTGGGCCCTAGTTGTCTGGGAAGAGAACATACCCTGGAAAGGAACATATAGCACAAGTGGGCCTGATTGGAACACCAGGAGCTCTGTGAGTAAAGGAGAGGGGGAAACTGCCCTTGCAGTTGCAGGGGAAATGGATTAAATCCCCACAATTAGCCCGAGACTGTGGAATGTGGGGGCAATTGTAGACTTTGAAAGCAAGTACAAGCTGAATAAAGGCAAGATCTGAGACTGAGCTGACCCGACACAGTCCACAAGAGGTCCAGAGACATTTGAAAACATCTTGGAGGACTTTCTGAGTAGGCAAACTGACTAGTCAGGGGAAATCAAAACATTCACAGACAAGCAAATATTAAGAGAATCCAGCATCATCATACCAGCTTTACAACAAATGCTAAAGGAGCTTCTCTAGAAAGGAAAACACAAGAGAAGGAAAAGGTCTACATTAAAAAAAAATCAAGAGCAATAAATTAAATGGCAATAGGATTATATATATCAATAATTACCTTAAATGCAAATGGACTAGATACTCCAAGCAAAAGACATAGATTGGCTGAACGTATACAAAACCAAGACCAATAGAGTCTGAATGGACTAAGACAGGGTTTTCCAGAATATAATAGCATCTGATCACTAGACTGAATAAAGAAGATCTACCCTCCCCAGTGTGGCCAATATCCAACCTGCTGAAGGGCCCTAGTAGGACAAAGAAGTATAATGAGTGTGAATTCTCTTTCTTTTCTTGAGCTTGGGTGTCCACATCTTCTCCTCTTGGACAGATTCTCAGGCTTTCAGTCTCCTGGACATAGACTTGTGGCCCCCAGTCTAAGATCTTGGGACTGAGGCTTAATTTTACCAGTCACTTTACCAGTGACTTTCCTCGTTCTCCAGCTTAAGACAACAGCTCATGGACAAACCAGCACCCATAATGGTTTAAACTAATTTCCATAATAAATCTTCTCTTACATGTATATATATATATATATGTATGTATGTATATATATACATGTATATATGTATATATATATGTATGTATATGTGTATATATATATGTATATACACACAAATACATATATATATATGTATTCACACAAATACATATGTGTATATATATATAAAACCTCCCATTAATTCTGCTTCTCTGATGGATGCTGATTATACATACCATGTAGTAAGAAAAGTTTAGTGATCTCCCAGATAGATTATAAAAATTCATGTTTTATATATCCCTTTGTGTATTTATAGGAGTTATTGATTCAATAGTGGATATTCCTTTAGGGGCTGGAAAAAGATTCCATGCAATTGGAAATAAAAGGAAAGCAGGAATTTTAATACTCATATCAGGTAAAATGACTTTAAAATAAAGACTGTTACAAGAGACAAGGAAGGACATTACATAATGATCAAGGGATTAATCCAAGAAGAAGATACAACAATTATAAACATAGATGCACCCAACATATATAAGGCAAATGTTAACAACTATTAAAGGGGAAATCAACAGTAACACAGTAATAGTGGGGGATTGCAATATCCCACTGACACCAATGTACAGATGACCCAGACAAAAAATTAATAAAAAAGCTTTAGATGATACATTGGACCAGTTTTACCTAATTGATACCTACATGGCATTTTATCCAAAAACAATAGATTTCACATCTGTTTATCTTCTAAATAGATTTCTCAAGTGCATATGGAACATTCTCCAAGATAGATTACATCTTTGGTCACAGATCAAACCTTGGTAAATTTTTAAAAACTGAAATCATTTCAGGCATCTTTTCTGACCACAACAAGGTAGATTAAGTTGGAAATGAACTACAGGAAATGAACTACAAAAACACAAAGACATAGATGGTAAACAATATGCTTCTGAAGAACCAACAGATTACTGAAGAAATAAAAAAGGAAATAAAAATGTTCATGGAAACAAATGACAAAAACACAACAACTCAAAACCCATGAAATTCAGTAAAATTTTATAGGAATACAAGCTGACCTCAAGAAATAAGAGAAACAACAAATAAACAGCCTAATGTTACAGTTAGAGGAATTAAAAAAAGAACCAAAAAACACAAAGTCTGTAGAAGGAAATAAACCATAAAGATCAGCACAGACATAAATGAAAAAGAAATGAAGGAGAAAATAGCAAAGACCAATAAAATTAGACACTGGTTCTTTGAGAAGATATACAAAATTGACAGTTCATTAGACTCATCAATAAAAAAGGGAGAATACTCAAATCAATAAAGCTAGAAATTGAAAAGTGAGAAGTTATAACAGATAACATAGCAATACAAAGGATCATAACAGACAACTACAAGCAACTATATGCCAATAAAATGGATAACCTCGAAGAAATGGACAAATTCTTAGAAAAGTATAGTCTTCCAAAACTGAACCAGGAAGGAATAAAAAACTTGAACAGACCAATCACAAGCAGAGAAATCAAAACTGTAATTAAAAAATTCTCAAACAAACAAAAGCCCAGGCCAGATGACTTCACAGGTGAATTCTACCAAATGTTTAGGAAGAATTAACACCTATTCTGATTAAACTCATCCAGAAAATTGCAGAGGAATGAAAATTCCCAAGCTCATTCTACAAGGCCACCGCCACCCTGGTAGCCAAACTAGACAAAGATGCCACGAAAAATAATAATGAGGTCAATATCATTGATGAACATATGCAAAAATCCTTAACAGAATTCTAACAAATGAAATCCAACAACTCTTTAAAAGATCATACATCATGATCAAGTGGACTTTATCCCAGGAATTCAAGGTTTCTTCAATATATGCAAGTCAATCAATGTGATACAACATATTGACAAATGGAAAGATAAAACCATATGATCATTTTAATACATGCAAGAAAGCTTTTGACAAAACTCAACATCCATTGATGATTAAAAGACATTCTCCAGAAATTAGGCATAAAAGGAATATACCTCTACATGATAAAGGTCATATACAACAAACCCACAGCCAACATTATTCTCAAAGGTGAAAAACGGATAATATTTATTCTAAGATCAGGAATAAGACACAGGTACCCACTCTCACCACTATTATTCAATGTAGTTTTGGAAGTCCTAGCCACAGCAATCAGAGAAGAAAAATAAATAAGAAATAAAACTTTCACTGTTTGCAGATGACATGAAAACCCTAAAGATGCCACCAGAAAGTTACTGAAGTTAATCAATGAATATAGTAAAGCTGTGGGAGAAGGCGAGGCTGGGATGTTTCAAGAGAACTGCATCGAAACATGTATATTATCTAGGGTGAAACAGATCACCAGCCCAGGTTGGATGCATGAGACAAGTGCTCAGACCTGGTGCACTGGGAAGACCCAGAGGGATCAGATCCCACACCCAGAGGGAGGTGGGAGGGGGGATCAGGATGGGGAATACATGTATATCCATGGCTGATTCATGTCAATGTATGACAAAAACCACTACAATATTGTAAAGTAATTAGCCTCCAACTAATAAAAATAAATAAATAAATAAAAATTAAAAAAAATAATATAGTAAAGCTATAGGATATAAAATTAATACACAGAAATCTCTTGCATTCTTATATACTAATAATAAAAATAATGAATAAAAATTAAGGAAATAATCCCATTCACCACTGCAACAAAAAATAAAATAATATAAATATTTATATACCAAAGTATACCTAAAGAGACAGAAGATCTATATGCTGAAAATTATAAGACACTGATGAAAGAAATCAAAGATTATACAAATTGATGGAGAGATAGACCATGTTCTTGGACTGGAAGAATCAGTATTGTGAAAATGACTACTTTCAAAGCTATCTATAGATTCAATGCAATCTCTGTCAAACTACTATGGTATTTTTCATAGAACTAGAACAAACAATTTCACAGTTTGTATGAAAGCCAAAGGACATTTTATAACTAATGCAAACTTAGAAAGAATATAGAACTCTAAGAATAAAACTTCTTGATTTTAGACTGTACTACAAAGCTACATTCATGAAGACAGCATGGTACTGGCAACAAAACCAGAACTATAACTCAATGGAAGAAGAAAGAAGGCTGGGAGATAAATCCACACACCTATGGGTGGATTCTCTTTCACAAAGGAGGCAAAAATATACAATGGATTAAAGACAGTCTCTTCAATAAGGACTACTGGGGAAAGTGGGTAGCTACATGTAAAAGAATGAAATTAGAATACTTCCTAACACCATATATAGAAATAAACTAAAAATGAACTAAAGGCTTAAATGCATGACCAAAAACTATAAAACTCTTAAAGGAAAACATAGGCAGAATACTCTTTGATATAAATCACAGCAAGATCTTCTATCACCCACCTCCTAAAGTAATGGAAATAAAAGCAAAAAATAAACAAATGGGACCTGATTAAACTTGAAAGATTTTGCACATGAAAGAGACTGTAAACAAGGTAAAAAGACGGCTCTCAGAATGGGAAAAGATAATAGCAAGTGAAACAATTGACAAAGGATTAATCTGCAAATTATATAAACATCTCATGCAGCTCAATTCCAGAAAAATAAACAACCCAATAAAAAAGTCGACAGAAAACCCAAGCAGACATTTCTCTGAAGAAGACATACAGATGGCTGTTAAACACATGAAAATATACTCAACATTGTTCATTATTAGAGAAACGCAAATCAAAGCTACCTCACACCAGTCAGAATTCAGTTCAGTCGCTCAGCCATGTCCGATTCTTTGTGACCCCATGGACTGCAGCACACGAGGCTTCCCTGTCCAACACCAACTTTTGGAGCTTGCTCAAACTCATCTGCAGCAAGTCAGTGATGCCATCCAACCATCTCATCCTCTGTCATCCCCTTCTCCTCCTGCTTTCAATCTTTCCCAGCATCAGGTTCTTTTTCAATGAGTCAGTTCTTTGCATCAGGTGGCCAGTCATAATTGCCATCATTTTAAAAAAGCTGCAAACAATTAATGCTGGAAAGAGTGTAGAGCAAAGGGAACCCTCTTGCCCTGTTGGTGGTAATATGAATTGATACAGCCAGTATGGAGAACAGTATGGTTATTGCTTTAGGAAACTAGGAATAAGACTACTGTGTGTGTGTGTGCTCAGTCATGCCCAACTCTGCAACCCCATGGACTGTAGACTGCCAGGCTCCTTTTCCCATGGGATTTTCCAGACAAGAATAATGGAGTGGGTTGCTATTTCTTACTCCAGGGGCTCTTCCCAACTCAGGAATCAAATCTGCATCTCTTGCATCTCCTGCATTGGCAGGTGGATTCTTTACCACTAGTGCCACCTGGAAGCCCCATGACTCCATATGACTCAACAATCTTAATACTCATCATATACAATGAGGAAACCATAATTGAAAAAAAACCAACATGTACACCCAATGTTCATTGCAGCACTATTTACAATAGTTAGGACATAGAAGCAGCCTAGATGTCCAGTGACAGAATGCATAAAGACGATGTCGTACATATATTACACAGCTATTAAAAGGGATGCATTTGAGTCAATTCTAATGAGGTGGATGAAACTAGAACCTATTATACAGAGTGAAGTAAGCCAGAAAGAGACAAACAATATCATATATTAATGCATATATATTTGGAATCTAGAAAGATGAAACTTACGATCCTATTTGCAGGGCAGCAAAGGAGACACTGACATAAATAACAGACTTTTGGACACAGTAGGGGAAAGAGAGGGTGGGATGACTTGAGAGAGAAGCTTTAAAACATATCCATTACCGTATGTAAAATAGATAGCTAGTGGGAATTTGCTGTATGATGCAGGGAACCCTAATCCTGTTCTCTGTGATGACCTTAAGGGGTTGGATGGAGTGGGAGGTGGGATGGAGGCTCAGGAGGGAGGAGATCTATGTATACATATGGCTGACTCATGTTGAAGGATGGCAGAAATCATCACAACATTGTAATTCTCTTCCAATTAAAAATAAAATAAAAATTTTAAAAATAGTTTAGTATTGCTGTGAATAATTATTGTAATGGCTCATTTTCTAATATAAGTTCTTTAATAATTGTTTCCAGTTTTAATGTGTCAATACTAATTAACACCATGCATCTTAAATAATGAACACTTAGAATCAATCAGTCCTAGGTCTAGAAGCTCTAGGAAAAATAAATTGCTTATTGTTCAATGGAATATAAACATAATACATGATAAAAAGCTGTAAACATGTGTTACGTGAATGAAAAGTATCATTAGGACCATCTTCCTATTGAGGTAGTTGAGTCTTTGAAAGATGCAGTAACTTATCTGTCTTCACACATGGAAAGCAGGAGAATTAAATATGCTGTTTGAAACCATTCTTTCATTTCTTCATTTTACTTATAAACTTTACAGGAACAAAATACTGAAAACTAAAAATGTTGTCCTTAAGAATACTAAGGTTATCATTAACATCTTTCTAAATTCCATATATATGTGTTAGTATATTGTAATGGTCTTTATCTTTCTGGCTTACTTCACTCTGTATAATGGGCTCCAGTTTCATCCATATCATTAGAACTGATTCAAATGAATTCTTTTTAATGACTGAGTAACATTCCATGGTGTATATGTACCCCAGCCATAGAACAGTCTTTTAGACTCTGTGGGACAAGGTGAGGGTAGGATGTTTCAAGAGAACAGCATCGAAACATGTATATTATCTAGGGTGAAACAGATCACTAGCCCAGGTTGGATGCATGAGACAAGCGCTCGGACCTGGTGCACTGGGAAGACCTAGAGGGATCAGGTGGAGGGGGAGGTGGGAGGGAACACATGTAAACCCATGGCTGTTTCATTTCAATGTATGACAAAATCCACTACAAATAAAAAAAAAAAGAATACTAAGTACTGAGTAGCTTTATAAAACAGTAACAAGAAATTTGAGTCTTTTTTAAAAACTTCACATTCCAACCTAAGTGTCATTTCAGTCACTGAAGTGAAACTAAGCATACATGGAAAATACAGATACATTTTTTGGGAAGTCACAGAGAGTCAGAATTTTGCTTAATATAAGGGGATAAAATGGGATAGCCTCTTTAGAAAAGTGTCATGTATCTTATCCTCAAGCTCATTTGCAAAGAGATTAGACAGTCAGGTGTTAGGGATGACCCAGACTGTTTTCAGTTCTACTACCATAGATTCTCACCATTTTTTTCAATAAGATAACATAGATATGCACTGGTCATAACAAACATCCTCTTCCAACAATGCAAGAGAAGACTCTACACATGGTCATCACCAAATGGTCAATACTGAAATCAGATTGACTATATTCTTTGCAGCCAAAGATGGAGAAGCTCTATACAGTCAGCAAAAACAAGACCAAGATCTGACTGTGGCTAAGATCATGAACTCCTTATTGCCAAATTCAGACTTAAATTGAAGGAAGTAGGGAAAATCACTAGACCATGCAGCTATGACATAAATCAAACCACTGACAACAGTGGTTGTCAACAGTGACAAATAGATTCAAGGGATTTGATCTGATAGAGTACCTGAAGAACTATGGGTGGAGATTCATGACATTGCACAAGAGTCAGTGATCAAGACCATCCTCAAGAAAAAGAAATGCAAAAATGCAAAATGGTTGTCTGATGAGGCCTTACAAACAGCTGAAAAAAGAAGAGAAGTGAAAGGCAAAGGAGAAAAGGAACAATATACCCATTTGAATGCAGAGTTCCAAAGGATAGCAAGGAAAGATAAGAAAGCCTTCCTCAGTGATCAGTGCAAAGAAATAGAGGAAAACAATAGAATGGGAAACACTAGAGAACTCTACAGAAAATTGAGATACTAAGGGACACAAAGATGGGCACAATAAAGCACCTAACAGAAGCAGAAGATATTAAGAAGAGGTGGCAAGAATACACAGAAGAACTTTACAAAAGAAGAACTTTATGACCCAGATAACCACGATGGTGTGATCACTCACCTAGAGCCAGACATCCTGGAATGAGAAGTCAAGTGGGCCTTAAGAAGAATCACTATGAACAAAACTAGTGGAAGTGTAAAAAAACAAAAACAAAAACAAAACAAAACTAGTGGAAGTGATGGAATTCCAGTTGAGCTATTTCAAATCCTAATAGATGATGTTGTGAAAGTGCCGGGCTCAAAATGCTAGCAAATTTGGAAAACTCAGCAGTGGCCACAGGAGTGGAAAATGTCAGTTTTCATTCCAAACCCAAAGAAAGGCAATGCCAAAGAATGTTCAAACTACCATACAGTTGCACTCATCTCACATGCTAGCAAAATAATGCTCAAAATTCTCCAAGCCAGGCTCCAATAGTACATGAACCATGAACTTTCAGATGTTCAAGCTGGATTTAGAAAAGGCACAGGAATCAGAGATCAAATTGCCAAACTCTGTTGGATCATCAAAAAAGCAAGAGAGTTCCAGAAAAACATACACTTTTGCTTTATTTACTATGCCAAAGCTTTTGACTGTGTGGATCACAACAAACTGTGGAAAATTTTTCAAGAGATGGGAATACCAGACCATCAGACCTGGCTCCTGAGAAATCTGTATGCAGGTCACATAGATTGGTTCCAAATTGGGAAAGAAGTATGTCAATGCTGTATATTGTTACCATGCTTTTTTTTTTTTTTAACTTATATGCAGAGTACATCATGCGAAATGCTGGGCTGGATGAAGCACAAGCTGGAATCAAGATCACTGGGAGAAATATCAATAACCTTCAATATGCAGATGACACCATCTTTATGGTAGAAAGTGAAGAAGAACTAGAGAGCCTCTTGATGAAAGTGAAAGAGGAGAGTGAAAAAGTTGGCTTAAAATTCAACATTCAGAAAACTAAGGTCATGGTATCTTGTTCCATCACTTCATGGGAAATACATGGGGAAACTGGAAACAGTGAGAGAATTTATTTTCTAGGGCTCCAAAATCACTGCAGATGGTGGCTGCAGCCATGAAATTAAAACATGCTTGCTCCTTGGAAGAAAAGTTATGGCCAACCTAGACAGCATATTAAAAAGTAGGGATATTAGTTTGCTGACAAAGGTCCATCCAGTCAAAGCTATGGTTTTTCCAGTAGTCATGTATGGATGTTAAGAGTTGGGCTATAAAGAAAGCTGAGTGCAGAAGAATTGATGCTTTTAAACTGTGGTGTTGGAGAAGACTCTTGAGAGGCTCTTGGACTTCAAGGAGATCTAACCAGTTCATCCTAGGGGAGATCAGTCCTGGGTGTTCATTGGAAGGACTGATGTTGAAGCTGAAACTCCAAAACTTTGGCTACTGGATGGGAAGAACTGACTCACTGGGGAAATCCCTGATGCTGGGAAAGATTGAAGGAAGGAGAACGGGACGACAGAGGATGAGATGTTTGGATGGCATCACCGACTTGATGGATGAGTGTATGTATAATTCCAGGAGTTGATGATAGACAGGGAAGCCTGGCGTGCTGCAGTCCATGGGGTCACAAAGAGTCAGACATGACTGAGCGACTGAACTGAGCTAGCTGATCATAGACACTAGTTGGTAGATTAGTTGGAATATAATATATATCCACTTCCACCTAAGAAATATAGAGAAACTATCTTTATAAAAAACCTCTGTGTGAAGCAATTTTCACAATGTAAATGATATGGCTGTTTCTCACATGAAGAGTTCTGTATCTTGCTTCCATTCCGAGCAAGGAGGCAGTTACACAACATCAGCACCAAGCCCAAAGCAAATTGCAACTTTGGGAGCAAAGAAAAATCTGCTACAGAAAATTCTATAAAGGAAAAACATGCCTAGCCAATAGCTTTAGAGAAGGGAAGAAATGATCTTATAAAGGTATGGTGATGGTTTAGTCACTAAGTCATGTCCATCTCTTGCAACCCCATTGGCTGTAGCCCATCAGGCTCCTCTGTCCTTGGAATTTCCCAGGCAAGAATGCTGGAGTGGATTGCAATTTCCTTCTCCAAAGGTCTAAAACCATGCTATTTTCATAACAGGAAGCTAAATAACAAAAGAGGCTGAAAAAAATGTAGTCAATTCCCCAGGCTTGGCGCTAGTACACCAATTTTATTTTGCTTTTCCATAACTGAAACAAAAAAAAAAAGAAATCTTTAGGAAACTTAAGGTTTTGTACCTAAGTATATTTATCTGTGTAGATAGGATTAAAATAATTTTTGATAGTGTGGATGGGCAGGAAAGCAAGAAATATGCTTAAAAAGCAGAAAAGGCTTGTAAGAATTTTAAATGTGCATTTAGCATATTATGTAATATGATGTACATTTATGATAATAGATTCTTAGAAAACAGTTCAAAGAAGATCCAAGAACATTATAAAACTATAAATGAAATATCAAAAATATTTTAAATATGACAGGAGAAAGCATTCTATCTTTTTAAAAATATAAAGTACCTATATCTAGAATTCTAAATATAGTTCTCATCATTGTACCTTTTAGGAGAGAGTTAATGGGCTAGAAGTAAACAGATGTGTGTTTATCTATATAAATGTATATTACATATAATTGTTATCATTATCACATAGAAAAGCAAATGAAGTTCTGTCATGCAAACAAAAAGTGTAAAACTCTTCAAGCCTGTAAAAATGAAAGCTTAGGAGATACTATTATTCAGTTTGCAATATAATAAAGTATGTATGATAAACAACTTCTGCTTTGTGCTCACTGTATTGTAAACCCTATGCAAAGCATATTAATTGTATTAAGGAATTTAATCCCACCACAAAATCTCTTCCATATGGTAGTGTTAATATCCAAATGAAACACAGAGACGTCCGATAATTTGCTCCACATGACACAGCTGATAAGCAGTAGAATCGACATTAAAACACAGACATTTTGACTTTAAGGAATGTACCCTTAACCACTGCTTGTGAAACACAAACCTAATTTTTTAATATTGACAGAGGCACTTAATGAGCTGGAAGGAGGTAAATTTGAGCAAATAAAAATAAGTATAAAATAAACTAAAAACCTTGAAATCTGAAAACGGAACTTTGAATCCTAAAACACAGGGTATTTTAAGATATAAAAACAGGATTAAGAAGTCTTTATAAAGTTGCACAGACAATATCATAAAGCAGGAAAAGTAGGGAAAGTTGTGGGAGGTAAGTCTGCATTGCAGTGGCCTCCATCAGCCACAGCTTCCCCTGTGCCATGCTTACAGCCAACACACACAGAGTCTGCAGAGGATGAGGAGCCTTACCCAACTAATAGATCATACCCAACTCACTTGGCATATCACCCAACTCAGTACCACACTCAAGGTTTTTGATAAATAGATTTTAATTTTGATAAGTAGATGTGCTGCTATTTTACTCAATTTCACACTTTCATACACCAATAGGGTCTATTTTGAGGAAAAAGAATGTGCTTTTGATCTAATATCTTTTCATTGATAAGAATTTGGCTGAACATGTAACTCCATGACATTGTTTGGAATAGAGAATGTCAGTAAGATATTCTTTAGAGACTATCATACCATATCTAAGGTTAATAACAGTTCATTTTTACTGAAGATTCTGACAATGAATTTGTTCAGGTTGGGGACATGACCATTCCTGGCATTTTCTTTATGCACACAATCTGCCCCCTTGAATCTATTAAGCCTTTAGCTTTTGCAGTTAACCTCATGCTGCTGCTGCTGCTCACGCTACCAGAGTATCTGGTATGGAACACAATCATTATCTATTTCAAGGCACCAGTTAACTGGTAAGGGATGTCACACATCATCTTCCTTGCTCCTTCCATATTCTTTCTCTTCATGAGAATATGACCCTATTCAGGAGAGCACACAGGAGGTTATTCAGTAAAAAATTAAGTCAAGTGGACACCAAGACTCATCTTTTCCCCCTACATCTACTAAATATAATGTTCCAACCCAGTTGGCAAGGAATTTTTACCCAAAAGATAGCATATTTTTGTTTTAAAAACTGTGTACTATAAAAACATATTGTTGTTCTTTTCTGTTTTCCTAAGAGTGAACTATCAACATTTGGTCCACACTTATCTTGGAGAGAATGTGACTTCTACAGATTTAAAAAAAAACTGGGTCATCTGAAATCCTTAACTAAAATTGTGGAAGGTGGGGGAGAAAACACAGTTCTGCCATAGTCTAAGGAGTAGTAAAAGCTAATCCAAGATGAAATTAAATAGTTAGAAATCAAAATTTCAGAAAGTTAATGATGTGCATGCTAATTATTTTATTCCTCTAAGCCATCACTTGCAGTTACAAGTTTAATTTCAGATTAATTTGTTCTCTTACTCAGCTATTTCTGTCGTTTGATCACATTGACAATAACAGGATGCTGCTTGATAAATCACAGCCACTGCTCAGTGGGTCCCTTCTTCACAAAGTGTAACCTGGTTTCCTTGCAGAAAAAACTCATCTCCATCTGCTTACACTCATCATACACAGCAATGACCCCTTTCTTCCTTACATTTTTAGCTGTCTTCTCTACTAGATTGAGGAGTCTACTCTCTATTTCCCACTATTTCAAACACAGTATATTGGTCTATCATTGTGCCTCACACATGGTATTTTCTTAATTTTAATGAAAACTCAATACTCCAAAACTTGACTACAGCATGCTCTCCCTGTGTACATTCAGAATGGTCTGTGAGAATAACAGAAGCTGAATTTGGGTACAGACATGTTAAGAAATAATGAGAAATGCTACATGTTGACAAATGAGTTGTTTAAGATATTCTAGAGGAGATGAGTGGTTATCACTTTAAAATATAATTTGAAAATGACTTCTCACCTTTAATCATTTAAGCTCAAACCATTTTTGTTTGAATGAAATAAAAACTTTGAGAAAAACAGATTTGGCTCTCAATAACAACCAAAATAGGATTAAAAATTTCAATATCATACTTATGCTTCAAATGAAGTTATTTTAACTTATTAATCAAACCAAATACACTTTTCTAATGCAAATTCAGAATTTAGTTTTTATTACATTTGTATACTCAATGTGTCATAGAGAGTTCCTTCACAAACTTCCCCAGTGCAGACATAAAACAAGTATAACCATGTTGTCCTGATTCATTCTGGCACTCAAATAGTTGACATAGAATAATAAAAAGTTTGCTGTTGATATTTAGGTAAATAATATTTTGATTATTAATTTCATACCTCCTTCAGAAGGTCCCCTTCATCATTCATCTCAGACTGTTTTACTTAAGTTGGCTTTGGAAACCCCAATATCCATAACAAATGAATTCAACATGTATTTATATGTATACCCAAAGCAAACACTGCAGATGATGTATTGCATGGAGGCTTTTTCCAGAGAAATCTGGCAGTTAACAAAAGATAAACACCAGACTCTGTTGTGTCATGCCCAAGGCACAGGACACAAGAAATGCACTAGAAAAGTCTAATCACAAATGCTCATTTATGCCTGACTCTCTGCAAACAAAGGACATACAAAGCTTAAAACTATGCTGATCAACATTTTCTCCAACATACTGAAGTTTTGCTATATAACAATTGGATTCTGGAATAAAATCTATTGTTAGACTGAGACAATGAAACATTTATTAGGCAACTATGCTATCAAAATCCATAGACAAATGCACTGTTGGAAAATATACATGTGAGAGAACCAGATTTTCACTGATTTCCAACATCTATTCAGTTGTAATTTCCATTTTTATTTTCTTTCCTAACATCACTTCTGGTCTCTAAATCAACTCTAGTCTCTTGTTGCATGACTTGTCATCTTTCTTTGGCCTTTTCAATTCTCCAAATACCAGTCTCTGAGGGACCCTGGTCATTCCAGCTGTGTACAATGAACACAGAATCATCTACAAACTGCCTGACATTGTCCCAGAATCAGTCAGAGAAAATAAGAGACACTTTCTCAAAGGGAGGTTGCTGCCTTCAACCTTAACTTCAAGTCTCGTTGAGGGGGTGGTAGGAGGCACTTTCTGAATCCAGTCAAACTCTCTCTATCCTCCTCCATGCATGAAATACAGTCTTCACAGCTGATAATTCTTGTCCAAGTCATCTAAGTCTGAGGAAGTCCAGGCCAAACTAGCTGGTCAGCTGGGCCTGACTTTCTTGTTCTCTCTCTTTAGTTTCATAGTCATTATTTTATGTTTGTTTCAATCAACTCTAATTTTTCCTTTATTTATTTGAAAATCTTTTGATTGTTATTGTTTTTCTTTCCTACCATATAAATGTATCTTCTTTTTTTACACTCTTTGTTTCTTTCTAATCAAACTGCAATATTAGATTCAAATATATTGCATATAACAGTTGCTATATTGCCAAAAATTTTTGATCTCTGTTATTAATTACTAAAATATATACCAAAAAGATTTTCATTTCTCTCTTAAAAATTAAATTAGGCTTATTTACCTGTTCATGTGGTTGTTTTTCATAGTTTCTTCCAAATCTGAATGCTGATTCTCTTTATAAAATTTAATAATACATACATTTACTTTCTGAGGGCTTCTCTGGTGGCTCAGCAGTAAAGAATTCGCTTACCAATACCAGAGATGAGGGTTCAATCCCTCATTGAACCCAACCCAGGGGTTGGGAAGATCCCCTGGAGAAGGAAATAGTGACCCATTCCAGTATTATTATCTGGAAAATACCATGGATAGAGAATCCTGGCAGGCTACAGTCCAGGGGGTCGCAAAGAGCCAGACATGACTTAGTGGCTAAACAAAACAAAACAAAGCCCCAAAGTATTTATTTTGTGGTCTCAAGATGAAGTCACAAGTTACAGCCAAAGTTTTCAGGTAATCTAAATTATTTCAAACACAACAAGCTAAATACTTTTTGCATCCATAGCCATACTCTCTTTCCTTAGCCCTCCAAAAAATGGAAAAATTGTGTCATAAAACAGAGTTGGTACATTTCTGACAAATAAATCAGATAAAGAATTAGATCATACTTTTTAGAATTTAGCTGCTCTTTATTTCTGAGTTTTCATGTCATGCAGAGCATTCTTACAGCAACCCACTCCAGTATTCTTGCCTGGAAATCCCATGGACAGAGGAGCCTGGTAGGCTCTAGTCAGTCCGTGAGGTCACAAAGAGTCGGACACGACTGAATGACTTCACTTTCACATCATTAAGTCAGAGAGATTTTAATTCAGAGATTCTCATTTCTAATGACAATGTACTCACTGAGCACCTCTCAAATTCTGTTGCACTCATTGGGCTTATACACTATCATCTAACCTCCTAATCAAATTATCATTTGCCCCTCTTTATTATGATTGAACTCCTCTGGCAGTAAACTTCAAGACCAACCATTTTAACAAGGTCCCTGACCAGGGAACTTTTAGCTTCTTCTCCCACACCCCACCGATCTAGTTGTATAATGACTGTGGTTAATTTCAAAATTGCTGATTCTAGTTTTGCTGGTTATTTCATACATGCAATTTAATTAAATATTAAGTAAACTAATATGAAGAAAGATAGTCAACATTTCTTCATACCTAAACTGAATGCTTTACAAAGACAGAAACTCATAAGCAAAAAGGGAGACAATAGAAAAAGAATTGCTTGGTATAAAGCAGTAAGACAAATTGTACCTTTTAGTAAACATCAGAGAGCTAACTCTACATAATCAGTAGACAATGCAGTGTACCACATAGAACTTTCCAGAAATAAGAGAAAGGAAACAAGAAAGAGAAGAGAAAAGAAACAAAGAAATGGAAAAAATGAAAATGAATTAAAAAGAAAAAGATGACAAATCCAGGAGGTTCAACATAAGAATAATAAGAGATTCAGAAAAAGAAAAGAGAGAAAATGGGGGAGTGTGAATCTTCAAAAACACTAATTCCCAAGAATCAAAGGGCGTGACTTTCATGAATGAAAGGATACACTGAATGTCTACTGGCATGGGTTACAATTGATACAAGACTCACCATCATAAATTTTAAGAATGATAATACATATAATAGATAAGGAAAAAAATGAACTGAAGACTTCTTACTAACAACACTGGAAGCTGGAAAATAATGAAGAAACAATTTCAAAGTCATATGCTAAGATATTAACCCATAATTCTATATTGATTCAAAACTAATAATCAAGTGAAGAGCAAAATGAAGACATGTTTCACATACCACTCATAAACTTCTCTCAGAAAAGTGATAAAGATATGTGTCTCTGAAATACAAAACCAATAGAGAGGAAAACCATAGATGCAAGTAACAGGAAATCCAAATGGGGAAAGTAAAAAGAACCCTCAGGAGAAGGATAAGGTGAAATCTCAGAATGATAGCTGAATATTAACAGTGAAGTGCAATCACATATTTTCAGCATAAAAAGCTGAAATAAAAAAAGCAGCGTAAAAAAGAAATAACTTACAAGAATAAATTAATAAAATGTTATTGTATATGACTGTGGGGACATAATTGAGATTGAATTTCTAGTAATATACATTCAAAGAGGCAGAGGAACCAGAGACAAAGTTGCCAAAATTCATTGGATCACTGAAGGAGAGAAAGCAAGGGATCCAGAGAAAGCAAGGGAGTTCCAGGAAAACAACTACTTCTGCCTCATTGACTACATTACAGCTTTTGACTGTATGAATCACAAAAAACTGTGGAAAATTCTTAAAGAAATGGAAATACCAGACCACCTTACCTGTCTCTGAGAAACCTGTATGTAAGTCAAGAAGCAGCAGTTGGATCCAGACAAGGATCAACAAACTGATTCCAAATTGGGAAAGGAATACAACAAGGCTGTATCACCCTGCTTATTTAACATATATGCAGAGTACATCATACTATATTCTGGGCTGGGTGAAACACAAGCTGGTGGAATCAGATTGCCAGGAAAACCTCAACAACCTCAGAAATGCGGATGATGCCACTTTAATGGCAGAAAGCAAAGAGGAATTAAGGAGCTTCTTGATGAGCATGAAATGGAGGAGTGAAAAAGCTGGCTTCAAACTCAACATTCAAAATATAAATGGCAACTGGCTCCATCACTTCATACAAATAGAAGGGGAAAATTGGAAACAGTGATAGATTTTATTTTCTTGTGCTCCAAAATTACTGTGTAAGGTGACTGCAACCATGAAATTAAAAGACACTTGCTCCTTGGAAGGAAAACCATGATAAATGCAGACATCAAATTAAAAAGCAGAAACATCATTTTGCCAACAAAGCTCCATGTAGTAAAAGCTATGATTTTTCCAATAGTCATGTATGGATGTGAGAGCTGGGCCATAAAGAAGGCTGAGGACTGAAGAATTGATGCTTTCTTTCTTTCTTTCTTTCTTTTTTTATTTTTAATGCTACAGTTTATAAATTTATTTTATTTGGAGGCTAATTACTTAACAATATTGTAGTGGTTTTTCCATACATTGACATGAATCCACCACGGGTGTATATGTATTCCCCATCCTGAACCCAAATCCCATCTCCCTCCACATCCCATTCCTCTGGGTCATCCCAGTGCACCAACCCTGAGCACCCTGTCTCATGCATCAAAATTGGACTGGTGATTAATTTCACATATGATAATATACATGCTTCAATGCCATTCTCCCAAATCATCCCACCCTTGCCCTCTCCCACAGGGTCCAAAATACTGCTCTATACATCTGTGTCTTTTTTGCTGTCTCGCATATAGGGTCATCATTACCATCATTATACATTCCATATATATGCATTAGTATACTGTATTGGTATTTTTCTTTATGGCTTACTTTACTCTGTATAATAGGCTCCAGTTTCATCCACTTCATTAGAACTGATTCAAATGTATACTTTTTAATAGCTGAGTAATATTCCATTGTGTATATGTACCACAGCTTCCTTATCCATTCATCTGCTATGGACATCTAGGTTGCTTCCATGTCCTGGCTATTATAAACAGTGCTGCGATGAACATTGGGGTACATGTGTCTCTTTCAATTCTGGTTTCCTTTGTGTGTATGCCCAGAAGTGGGATTTCTGGGTCATATGGCAGTTCTATTTCCAGATTTTTAAGGAATCTCCACACTGTTCTCTATAGAGGCTGTACTAGTTTGCATTCTCACCAACAGTGTAAGAGGGTTCGCTTTTCTCCACACCCTCTCCAAAATTTATTGCTTGTAGACTTTTGGATAGCAGCCATTCTGACTGGCGGGTAATGGTACCTCATTGTGGTTTTGATTTGCATTTCTCTGATAATGAGTGATGTTGAGCATCTTTTCATGTGTATGTTAGCCATCTGTATGTCTTCTTTGGAGAAATGTCTGTTTAGCTCTCTGGCCCATCTTTTGATTGAGTCGTTTATTTTTCTGGAATTGAGCTGCAAGTGTTGCTTGTATTTTTTGAGATTAATTATTTGTCAGTTGCTTCATTTGCTATTATTTTCTCCTATTCTGAAGGTTGTATTTTCATCTTGTTATAGTTGCCTTTGTTGTGCAAAATCTTTTAAGTTTAATTAGGTCCTATTTGTTTATTTTTGCTTTTATTTCCAATATTCTAGGAGGTGGGTCATAGAGGATCCTGCTGTGATTTATGTCAGAGAGTGTTTTGCCTATGTTCTCCTCTAGGAGTTTTATAGTTTCTGGTCTTATGTTTATATCTTTAATCCATTTTGAGTTTATTTTTGTGTATGGTGTTAGAAAGTGTTCTAGGTTCATTCTTTTACAGGTGGTTGACCAGTTTTCCCTCACCACTTGTTAAAGAGGTTGTCTTTTTTCCATTGTATATCCTTGCCTCTTTTGTCAAAGATAAAGTGTCCATAGGTGCATGGATTTATCTCTGGGCTTTTTATTTTGTTCCATTGATCTATATTTCTGTCTTTGTGCCAGTACCATACTGTCTTGATGTTGGTAGCTTTGTAGTAGAGCCTGAAGTCAGGCAAGTTGATTTCTCCAGTTCCATTCTTCTTTCTCAAGATTGCTTTGGCTATTTGAGGGTTTTTTTTTGTATTTCTATACAAATTGTCAAATTATTTGTTCTAGTTCTGTGAAAAATACCATTGGTAGCTTGATAGGGATTGCTTTGAATCTATAGATTGCTTTGACTAGTATACTCATTTTCACTATATTTATTCTTCCAATCCATGAAAATGATGCATTTCTGCATCTATTTATGTCCTCTTTGATTTCTTTTATCAGTGTTTGATAGTTTTCTATATTCAGGTCTTTTGTTTCTTTAGGTAGATATATTCCTAAGTATTTTATTCTTTTCATTGCAGTGGTAAATGGACTTGTTTCTTTAATTTCTCTTTCTGTTTTCTCATTGTTCATGTATAGGAATTCAAGGGATTTATGTGTGTTAATTTTATATCCTGCAACATTACTGTATTCATTGATTAGCTCTAGTAAATTTCTGGTGGAGTTTTTAGGGTTTTCAACATAGAGGATCATGTCATCTGCCAACAGTGAGAGTTTTACTTCTTCTTTTCCAATCTGGATTCTTTTTATTTCTTTTTCTGCTCCTATTGCTATAGCCAAAACTTCCAAAACTATGTTGAATAGTAGTGGTGAGAGTGGGCACCCTTGCCTTGTTCCTGACTTTAGGGGAAATGCTTTCAATTTTTCACCATTGAGGATAATGCTTACAGTGGGTTTGTCATATATAGCTTTTATTATGTTGAGGTATGTTCCTTCTATTCCTGCTTTCTGGAAGCTTTTTTTTTTTATTCTAAATGGATGTTAAATTTTGTCAAAGGCTTTTTATGCATCTATTGAAGTAATCATATGGTTTTTATTTTTTAATTTGTTAATGTGGTGTATTATGTTGGTTGATTAGAAGATATTTGAAGAAACCTTGCATTGCTAGGATAAAGCCCACTTGGTCATGATATATGATCTTTTAAATATGTTGTTGGATTCTGTTTGCTAAAGTTTTGTTAAGGATTTTTGCATCTATGTTCATCAGTGATATTGGCCTGTAGTTTTCTTTTTTTGTGGCATCTTTGTCTGGTTTTGGTATTATGGTGATTGTGGCCTCATAGAATGAGTTTGGAAGTTTACCTTCCTCTGCAATTTTCCAGAAGAGTTTGAGTAGGATAGGTATTAGCTCTTCTCTAAATTTTTGGTAGAATTCAGCTGTGAAGCCATCTGGTCCTGGGTTTTTGTTTGTTGGAAGATTTCTGATCACAGTTTCGATTTCCATGCTTGTGATGGGTCTATTAAGATTTTCTATTTCTTCCTGGTTCAGTTTTGGAAAGTTATACTTTTCTAAGAATTTGTCCATTTCTTCCAAGTTGTCCATTTTATTGGCATATAGTTGCTGACAGTAGTCTCTTATCCTTGTATTTCACTGTTGTCTGTTGCAATCTCTCCATTTTTATTTCTAATTTTGTTGATTTGACCCTTCTCCCTTTGTTTCTTGATGAGTCTGGGTAATAATTTGTTGATTTTATTTATCTTCTCAAAGAACCAGCTTTTGGCTTTGTTGATTTTTGCTATGGTCTCTTGTTTCTTTTGCATTTATTTTTGCCCTAATTTTAAAGATTTCTTTCCTTCTACTAACCCTGGGGTTCTTCATTTCTTCCTTCTCTAGCTGCTTTAGGTGTAGAGTTAGGTAATTTATTTGACTTTTTTCTTATTTCTTGAAGTAAGCCTGTATTGCTATGAACTTTCTCCTTAGCACTGCTTTTACAGTGTCCCATAGGTTTTGGGTTGTTGTGTTTTCATTTTCATTCATTTGTATGCATATCTGATTTCTTTTTTTATTTCTTCTGTGATTTGTTGGTTATTCAGTAGCATGTTGTTCAGCCTCCATATGTTGGAATTTTTAATAGTTTCCCCCCTGTAATTTACATCTAATCTTACTGCATGGTGGTCAGAAAAGATACTTGGAATTATTTCAATTTTTTTAAAATTTACCAAGGCTATATTTACGGCCCAGGATGTGATCTACTGGAGAAGGTTCCATGTGCACTTGAGAAATAGATGAAACTCATTGTTTTGGGGTGAAATGTCCTATAGACATCAATTAGGTCTAACTGGTCTATTGTATCACTTAAAGTTTGTGTTTCCTTGTTAATTTTCTGTTTAGTTGATCCATCCATAGTTGTGAGTGGGGTATTAAAGTCTCCCACTATTATTATGTTATTGTTAATTTCCCCTTTCATACTTGCTAGTATCTTCCTTACATATTATGGTGCTCCTATGTTGGGTGCATATATATTTATAATTGTTATATCTTCTTCTTGGATTGATCCTTTGATCATTATGTAGTGTCCTTCTTTGTCTCTTTTCACATCCTTTATTTGAAAGTATATTTTATCTGATATGAGTGTTGTGAATCCTGCTTTCCTTTGGTCTCTATTTGTGTGGAATATCTTTTTCCAACCCTTCACTTTCAGTCTGTATGTGTCCCTTGTTTCGAGGTGGGTCTCTTGTAGACAACATATATAGGGGTCTTGTTTTTGTATCCATTCAGCCAGCCTTTGTCTTTTGGTTGGGGCATTCAACCCATTTACATTTAAGGTAATTATTGATAAGTATGATTCCGTTGCCATTTACTTTGTTATTTTGGGTTCGAGTTTGTACACCCTTTCTGTGTTTCCTGTCTAGAAAGATCCTTTAGTATTTGTTAAGGAGCTGGTTTGGTGGTGCTAAATTCTCTCAGCTTTTGCTTGTCTGTAAAACTTTTGATTTCTCCTTCATATTTGAATGAGATCCTTGCTGAGTACAGTAATCTGGGCTGTAGGTTTTTCTCTTTCATCACTTTAAGTATGTCCTGCCATTCCCATCTGGCCTGAAGAGTTTCTATTGATAGATCAGCTGTTATCCTTATGGGAATCCCCTTGTGTTTTATTTGTTGTTTTTCCCTTGCTGCTTTTAATATTTGTTCTTTGTGTTTGATCTTTGTTAATTTGATTAATATATGTCTTGGGGTGTTTCACCTTGGGTTTATCCTATTTGGTACTCTCTAGGTTTCTTGGACTTGGGTGACTATTTCCTTCCCCATTTTAGGGAAGTTTTTAAATATTATCTCCTCAAGTATTTTCTCATTGTCTTTCTTTTTGTTTTCTTCTTCTTGGACTCCGAATATTCGAATGTTGTGGCACTTAACATTGTCCCAGAGGTCTCTGAGGTTGTCCTCATTTCTTTTATTTCTTTTTTCTTTTTTCCTGTCTGTTTCATCCATCTCTACCATTATATCTTCTAACTTATTTATCCTATTTCTGCCTCCGTTATTCTACTGTTGTTTCCTTCCAGAGTGTTTTTGATTTCACTTATTGCATTATTCATTATATATTGACTCTTTTTTAATTTTTCTAGGTCCTTGTTAAACATTTCTTGCATCTTCTCAATCCTTGTCTCCAGGCTATTTATCTGTAACTCCATTTTGTTTTCAGGATTTTGGATCATTTTCCCTATCACTATTTGGAATTCTTTGTCAGGTAGAATCCCTATCTCCTCCTCTTTTGATTGGTTTGGTGGGCATTTATCCTGTTCCTTTACCTGCTGGATATTTCTCTGCCTTTTCATCTTGTTTATATCACTGTATTTGGGATGTCCTTAGTGTATTCTGGCAGTTGGTGGTTCCTCTTTATTGTGGAAGTTCCTCCCTGTGGGTGGGGGTTAGACAGATGGTTTGTCAACATTTCCTAGTTAGGGAAGACTGCATTGGTGTTCTGGTGGTGGACCTGGATGTCTTCTCTCTGGAGTGCAATGAAGTGTCCAGTAATGAGTTTTGAGATGTCAGTGGGTTTGGTGTGACTTTGGGCAGCCTGTATATGTTCCTGCATTGCTAGAGAATTTGTATGGTATGTCTTGCTCTGGAGCTTGTTGGCTCTGGGTGGTGCTTGGTTTCAATGTAGGTATAGAGGCGTTTGATGAGCTCCTATTGATTAATGTTCCCAGGGTTCAGGAGCTCTTTGGTGTTCTCAGGTTTTGGACTTAAGCCTACTGCCTCTGGTTTTCAGTCTTATTCTTACAGTATCCTCTAGAGTTCTCCATCTATACAGCACCAATGATAAAACATCTAGGTTAATGATGAAAAGTTTCTTCTCAGTGAGGGACACCTGGAGAGGTACCCAGAGTTACATGGAGAAGAGAAGAGGGAGGAGGGAGTTAGAGGTAACCAGGAGAAGAGGGGGAATCAAAAGGGGAAAGAGCAAGCTAGCCAGTAATCACTTCCCTATGCTTTCTAATGTGCTGTTGGAGAAGCCTCTTGAGAGTTCCTTGGACTGAAAGGAGATAAAACCAGTCAATCCTAAAGGAAATCAACCCTGAATATTCATTGGAAGGACTGTTTTTGAAGTTGCACTATTTTGGCCACCTGATTCAAAGAGCCAATTCATTGGCACAGAGCCAATTCATGGGAAGGATGAAAGGCAAAAGGATAAGGGGATGGAAGAAGATGAGATGGTGAGACATTGATGGCTTACAGTGAAAAGAGTCAGATTCATGACCTCTGAAGGAAAGAATTTCACTTTTGGATGAAAGGCACAGCTTCAGTCACTTAGAGCTTTGTGCAGCAAAAGTTTTATTACAGTGAAAAAGGAATACAAAAACTTCTGACATAGGCATCAGAAAGGGGCAGAAAGTGCCCCATTCACTTATTTCAGTGGGGCTTTATATAATTTTTCAATTTACCAGACCCACTCCCACAACAGACATCTTAAGGTAACAGGATTAGTCAGAAAGTTCTTGTTAAGAAGGAGAAAAAATTTCTCAAACAAGATACATTATTGTTATGCAATCATTAGTACAGAGCATAAGTAGAAACATACCCTTGAGCAAGATTAGTTGTTTTGTTATGTAATCCTTAGTTCTGTGCTTAAAGAAAGTCAGGCTTAGAATAAATAGATTGTTGCCATAACAATTCAAGAGTTTAAGAAAAAAAAATGTCTTTTGTGACCAAGACAAAGCAAAGTAGAAAAAAAAATTTTGTTGCTTTTTCCTCCTTGAGGTCCCTGGACCCCTTTCTCTTCCTCAAGGGCTCTGGACTCCTTATCAATGTACCTAAGAATGAACTCTCTCAGCATCATTGATTCAATGAACATGATTTGAGAAAATTCTAGGTTACAGTGGAGGACAGAGGACCCTGATGTGTTACAGTTCATTACGTCATAAAAAATCACACATGACTTAGTGACTGAAAAACAATTGCAACATTAAGCTAGTGGGGAAAAAGACAATTATTAACTCTGAAACTGTACTCTTTTAATGGGACTTGAACCCAGTAGCATCTCAAATTGGGACTTGAATCCACAGTCTCTGAGTTAGAAGGGAATTCGAACACACAGTCTTTTTTTTTTTTTTTCCATTTATTTTTATTAGTTGGAGGCTAATTACTTTACAATATTGTAGTGGTTTTTGTCATACATTGACATGAATTAGCCATGGATTTACATGTATTCCCCATCCCGATCCCCCCTCCCACCTCCCTCTCGACCCGATCCCTTTGGCTCTTCCCAGTGTACCAGGTCTGAGCACTTGTCTCATGCATCCAACCTGGACTGGTGATCTGTTTCACCCCAGATAATATATATGCTTTGATGCAGTTCTCTTGAAACATACCACCCTCGCCTTCTCCCACAGAGTCCAAAAGTCTGTTCTATACATCTGTGTCTCTTTTTCTGTTTTGCATTTAGGGTTATTGTTACCATCTTTCTAAATTACATATATACGTGTTAGTATACTGTATTGGTCTTTATCTTTCTGGCTTACTTCACTCTGTATAATGGGCTCCAGTTTCATCCATCTCATTAGAATGAATTCAAATGAATTCTTTTTAATGGCTGAGTAATATTCCATGGTGTATATGTACCACAGCTTCCTTATCCATTCTTCTGTTGATGGGCATCTAGGTTGCTTCCATGTCCTGGCTATTATAAACAGTGCTGTGATGAACATTGGGGTGCACGTGTCTCTTTCAGATCTGGTTTCCTCGGTGTGTATGCCCAGAAGTAGGATTGCTGGGTCATATGGCAGTTCTATTTCCAGTTTTTAAAGAAATCTCCACACTGTTTTCCATAGCAGTTGTACTAGTTTGCATTCCCACCAACAGTGTAAGAGGGTTCCCTTTTCTCCACACCCTCTCCAGCATTTATTGCTTGTAGACTTTTGGATAGCAACCATCCTGACTGGCATGTAATGGTATCTTATTGTGGTTTTGATTTGCATTTCTCTGATAATGAGTGATGTTGAGCATCTTTTCATGTGTTTTTTAGCCATCTGTATGTCTTCCTTGGAGAAATGTCTGTTTATGAAGCCACAGTCTTGACTGAAACTGCACATCTGGTCTCAGTATTTACTGAAACTCAGGTTCTTTTGTCTCAGCATAGACAGAACTCAGCAAGAAACAAAGTTACAGGCAAAAGGCGAGTGCTTGTGGGAGCCAAAAATAGGTAGGCAGCAGAGTGCAGTGAAAATAACAAAGAGGGTTATATTTTTAGAATCAAAGAAAATGTGGGAAAGGAGAAGACCATCTTCTTCCTCATTTTGAGATTGCCATCAAGACTTATGTCATTAGTCCTTCCATTTAACCTATATGGTGTAACTGGGACTGTCATGGCACTACTTGAATCATATGTATAAAACTAAAATGGTGGTAGCATGTACCAAAATATAGTGATTCATCTCAGGTTCTGGTATAGTGTGCCATTTCACTTAGTTTCTTTCCCCTTTTACTTATATTCTTATATTGGTTACAGGCAGAGATGCTGCTCTTCAAGGTCCATTAACTCCCTGACTTCATGTAACAAAATTCAGACCCCATATCTATTGGTTAACTAATGGTTCTTGTGATCTGACTAAGCCCAGCACTTAAATGCACCTGGTCTTTTTTCAAGGTAAGTATAGACAGATACTGGATACTTTTCTTGAGTAGTCATTGGATGAAAATAATCTCCCACAATTCCTTGAAATTGCCTTTCTGTCTTTAATCTCCTATAGGATTTCTAAACTAACAATTTAACTATCCTACTATATCCCCATCAACTCCATGGAAAAGAAAAATTTATATGGGCAAAGAAAATTATCATATAACAACAGTACATTGTTCAATTTTGAACAACTTTATAATTGTGAAGTGTATTTACAATGTAAATACTAAATATTGATTCTACTAAAAATTACAATAGCTTATTAGGATGATTATGAAAATTGAAAGTGTGCATGTTCATTCAAGGTAAAGGAAGGAAAGAGACAACAAAGACAGTTGTTTAATGGAAAAAATAGGGATGAATAAATAGTAATTTAAGTAAAATTTTCAGGTATATTAAGTTAAAACATTTAAAGATTAGTTAAAAGATTTAGCTAAAGAAATTGAGAATGGATATCTTGGGAGGGGAAACAGAAATGAGACAATGAGCTGTTTATTTAAACCATTGGGCATATATAACTTTAACTTGACTGGTGACAAGTTGATGGAATAGGAGGACTTGGGCCCACCTCCTCTCAGTCAAACATCAAAAACACAACTAACTACTGAACAATCATTGATCAAAGAAGTCTGGAACATAGTGAAAAAAGATTTTCTATAGCAAAAGATAAAGCAGAAGCCACAACAAGACAGGAGTGGTACTGTAGCAATATAATAATATCTCATGCCCACCAGGTGAAAATGACTTAAAAACTGGAAAATAATTAAACTACAGAGGTTCTCCCACAGGAGTGAGTTCTGAGCCCCACATCAGGCTTCCAAGCCATTTGGTTTCAAAGGCCAGTAGGGCTTGAGTTCAGGAGCTTCATAAGACTGGGAAAAATAGACTCCAATCTTGGAGGGTAGCCACAAAATTTCACATGGACTGGGACCGAAGGCAAAGTAGTGACTTCATAGGACAATGGGCCAGCCTACCTGAGGATCTTTGAGGGTCTCTAAGGAAGTTAGGAGTTGGCAGTGGCCTTGAGTGGGGAGCAAGGTCACTGGTGGCCCCTAGGAAATATTCAAAGGTGTGAGAACTGCAGTAGGTGACCATTTTGGCATTGAGAATGGCCTCACCCACGAGCCCACAATCTCCAGTGGAGGGATGCCTTGGGCCAAATAAGCAACAGGAAGAGAACAGAGCCCCATCCATCAACAAACAGGCAGCATAAAGTCCTCTTGAGCACACAGCCACCTCTAGACACACCTCTTGACGTGGCCCTACTCATCAGAGGGACAAGACCCAATTCCAGCCACCAGTGAGCACACACTAGCACCTCCCACCATAAAGTCTGCACAAGCTACTAGACCAAATGAATCCAACAAAGGGCAGACACCAGAAGTAAGAACTACAATCCTGCAGCCTGCAAAACAGAGCCCAGAGACACAAAACTTTAGACAAAATGAGACATCAGAGAAATATGTTCAGCAGACAAAAAATTAAGGAATAAGGTAAAACTTCAGAAGAATACCTAAGTGAGGTGGAGATAGGCAATATACTTGAGGAAGAATTCAGATTAATTATAATCAGTTCAGTTCAGTTCAGTTGCTCAGTCGTGTCCGACTCTTTGTGACCCCATAAGTCACAGCACGCCAGGCCTCCCTGTCCATCATTTGCTTGAGGGAACTGAAGAGAGTCCCAAACAACACTGTCACAAGTCTAGAAGGAAACTGATGTCACCGCAGGAACAGGAAATAGCTCAGTGTACCCCAAATCAACTCGAGATGAAGCCGGATTCCACTGCATTGGCTCCAGAGCCATCCCTCATTCCACAGCTTAAACAACAAGTGGCTTGACTTCCTTTAGGCAACTCCAGAGATTCCCTGAGACACCAGTTTCAAGTCTAGACCAACACCAATTTCAGCACAGCAACTCGAGGAAAGCTCCGTGCACCCCATATCGTCTTGAGATGAGAGCTGATTCCCTGTCTTCGACTGAAGAAGTAAGCAAACTTTACACAAGCACCTCAGTAGATGCTTCCGTCAGCAATAGGTATGTGAGAGGGACCCTAGGTTGCCACCTCCAGTTGAAAAGACACTGAGATGCCCTGACTCGAAAGAAGGCTGGATTTCCATGCAGTGGCTTAAATGTAGGCTCATCTTTCATCTCACAAGACGAAGGGATGTCTGAATCCGCTGTGGAGACCTTGGAGAAAGCCCTAGGTCTCCGCCTGATCTGGACAGGAGGCCTCACATTCCTTTGACACGTCGAGAGTCACACAGAGTTCAATGCTTTAAAAGGTGAAATGCCTGACTCTTCTTGATAATTGATAGGAATCCCAATATCACTGTGGCAACTAGAAAGGAACACTCAGTTTCCTGCCTCACCTTGAGAAGCATCCGTATTGCCCTTCCAAGCCTCGAGGAGATTCCTGAGGTGTCCATTGTTACTAGACAGGAGTCCTGACGTCTCTGAACAAACACGAGTTTTGAAGAATCATCCCCGCTGAAACTCGAGAATATACCCCAGGTTCTCAACGCAACTCGAGAAAAACAATGAGATTTCCCTCTCGCCGTGAGATGAGGCCCGATTCCCCTGCACTGCATTCAGAGGTATTCCATGTTCCCTATCAAACACATAAGGAGACTTGATTTTCTTGATGGAACTCCAGAGAGTCCCCAAGAACATTTTAACAATCTAGAAGGACACTGATGTCACTGCAGGAACTGGAAATAATTTGGTGTACCCCAACTCAACTCGACATGAAGCGGGATTCCACTGCATTGGCTCCAGAGCCATCCACCATTCCACATCTTACATGACAAGTTTCTTGACTTCCTTTAGGCAACTCCAGAGATTCCCTGAGACACCCATCTCAAGTCTAGACCAACACCAATTTCAGCACATCAACTCGAGGAAAGCTCCGTGAACCCCATATCATCTCGAGATGAGAGCTGATTCCTTGGCTTTGACTGAAGAGGTAAGCCAACTTTCCACAAGCACTTCAATAGATGCTTCCCTCAGCAACAGGTATGTGAGAGGGACACTGAATTTGCTGCCTCCAGTTGAATCTGCACCAAGATGCGCTGACTCGAAAGAAGCCTGGATTTCCCTGCAGTGGCTTGAATGCAGGCTCATTTTTAATCTCACAAGATGAAAGGAAGACTGAATCCACTGTGGAGAACCTGGAGAAAGCCCTAGGTTTCCTCCTCATCTGGACAGGAGGCCTCACATCCCTTTGAAACCTTGAGAGGCACGTGGAATTCAATGCTTCAAAAGGTGATGATGCCTGACTCTTGTTGAAAATTTATAGGAAACCCAATATCACTGTGTCAACTAGAAAGGGAAACTAGGTCTCCCGCCTCACCTTGAGCAGCATCTGTATTGCCCTGCCAAGCCTTGTGGAGATTCCTGAGGTGTCCCTCATATCTAGACAGGACTCCTGACGTCACAGAACAAACACGAGTTTTGAATGGCCATTCCGGCCGTAACTCGAGAATGTACTCCAGGTTCCTGCAGCAACTCGAGAAAAACCATGAGACATCCCCCTCGCCGGGAGATGAGGCCCGATTCCCCTGCACTGCATGCAGAGGAATTCCATGTTCCCCATAAAACACATAAGGAGCCGTGATTTGCTTGATGGAACTCCAGAGAGTCCCCAAGAACACTGACACAAGTCAAGAAGGACACTGATGTCACAGCAGGCATGCAAAATAGCTCAGTCTCACCCAAATCAACTCGAGATGAAGCCCGATTCCCCTGGACTGGCTCCAGAGTCAACCTGCATCCCACATCATACACGACAAGTGGCTTGACTTCCTTTAGGCAACTCCAGAGATTCCCTGAGACACACGTCTCAAGTCTAGAGGAACACCAATTTCAGCAGAGCAACAGGAGGAAAGCTCCATGCACCCCAATCATCTCAAGATGAGAGCTGATTCCCTATCTTTGAATGAAGAGCTAAGCCAACTTTCCACAAGCACCTCAAGAGGAGGTTTCCCTAAGCAATAGGTATCTGAGAAGGACCCTGAATTTGCTGCCTCAAGTGGAGTGGATACTGAGATGCCCTGAATTGAAAGAAGGTCCGATTTCCCTGCAGTGCCTTGAATGCAGGCTCATCTTTCATCTAAGAACATGAAGGAATGTCTGAATCCCCTGTGGAGACCCTAGAGAAAGCTTTAGGTCCCCGCCTCACCTGGACAGGAGGACTCATATCCTTTGACACCTCAAGAGGCACGCGGAGTTCAATGCTTCAAAAGGTGACGATGCCTGACACTTCTTGAAAATTGATAGGAATCCCAATATCACTGTGGAAACTAGATAGGGACCCTGGGTCACCCGCCTCACCTCAAGACACGTCCATATTGCCCTGCCACTCCTGCTGGAGATTCCTGAGGTGTCCCTCGTAACTAGACAGGAGTCGTAACGTCGCTGAACAAACATGAGTTCTTAATGGCCATTCCGGCCGTAACTTGAGAATATACCCGAGGTTCCCGCCGCAACTCGAGAAAAACCATAAGCCGTCTCCCTCGCAGCGAGATGAGGCCCAATTCCCCTGTATTGCACAGAGCAATTCCATGTTATCCATCAAACACGTAAGGAGCCTTGATTTGCTTGATGGAACTCCAAAGAGTCCCCAAGAACACTGTCACAATCTAGAAGGACACTGAGGTCACCACAGGAACCTGAAATAGCTCGGTGTACCACAAATCAACTTGAGATGAAGCCCGATTCAACTTCATTGGCTCCAGAGCAATCCCACGTTCCACATCTTACACGAAAAGTTTCTTGACTTCCTTTAGGCAACTCCAGAGATTCCCTGAGACACCCGTCTCAGGTCTAGACCAACACCAATTTCAGCACAGCAACACGAGGAAAGCTCTGTGCACCCCATATCATCTCGAGATGAGAGCTGATTCCTTGGCTTTGACTGAAGAGGTAAGCAACTTTCCACAAGCACCACAAGAGATGCTTCCCTCAGCAATAGGTATGCGAGAGGGACCCTGAGTTTGCTGCCTTCAGTTGAATGGACACCGAGATGCCCTGACTCGAAAGAAGTCTGGATTTCCCTGCTCTGACTTGAATGCAGGCTCATCTTTCATCTCACAAGATGAAGGGTTTTGTCTGAATCCACTGTGGAGAATCTGGAGAAAGCCCTAGGTTTCCTCCTCATCTGGACAGGAGGCCTCACATCCCTTTGACACCTCGAGAGGCACACGGAGTTCAATGCTTCAAAAGGTGACGATGCCTGACTCTTGTTGAAAATTGATAGGAAACCCAATAACACTGTGGCAACTAGAAAGGGACCCTGGGTCTCCTGCCTCAACTTGAGAAACGTCCGAATTGCCCTTCCAATCCTGTGGAGATTTCGGAGGTGTCCCTGGTATCCAGATGGGACTCCTGGCATCGCAGAACAAACACGAGTTTTAAATGGCTATTTCAGCCATAACTTGAGAATGTATCCCAGGTTCCTGCCGCAACTCGAGAAAAAGCATGAGACTTCCCCCTCGCCGGGAGATGAGGCCAGATTCCCCTGTACTACGTGCAGAGGAATTCCATGTTCCCCATCAAACACAAAAGGAGCCTTGATTTGCTTGATGGAACTCCAGAGAGTCCCCAAGAACACTGTGACAAGTTTAGAAGGACACTGATGTTATAGCAGGAATGTGAAATAGCTTGGTCTCCCCCAAATCAACTCGAGATGAAGCCCGATTCCCCTGCCTTGGCTCCAGAGCCATCCCGCCTCCCACATCATACACAAGTGGCTTGACTTCCTTTAGGCAACTCCAGAGATTCGCTGATACACCTGTCTCAAGTCTAGAGTAACACCAATTTCAGCACAGCAACTCGAGGAAACCTCTGTGTAGCCCATATTGTCTTGAGATCAGAGCTGATTCCCTGGCTTCAACTGAGGAGGTAAGCGAACCTTCCACAAGCACCTCAGGAGGAGGCTTCCCTCAGCAATAGAAATGTAGGAGGGACCCTGAGTTTTTTGCCTCAAGTGGAATTTACACCATGATGCCCTGACTCGAAAGAAGGTCTGATTTCCCTGCACTGGCTTAAATGCAGGGTCGTCTTTCATTTCACAAAATGAAGGAATGCCTGAATCCCCTGTGGAGACGCTAGAGAAAGCCCTAGGTCCCAGCCTCATCTGGACAGGAGGCCTCACATCCCTTTGACACCTTGAGAGACATGCGGAGTTCAATGCTTCAAAAGTTGCCGATGCCTGACTTCTTGAAAATGCATAGGAATCCCAATATCACTGTGGCAACTAGAAAGGTACCCTGGGTCTCCTGCCTCACCTCGAGAAGCGTCCTTATTGCCTTGCCAATCCTCAAGGAGATTCCTGAGGTGTCCCTCGTAACTAAAGAGGATTCCTGACATCGCTGAACAAACATGAGCTTTGAAGGATCATCCCAGCTGTAACTCGAGAATATACCCCCGGTTGACCCTGCAACTCGAGAAAAACTGCGAGACTTTGCCCTTGCCACGAGATGAGGCCTGATTCCCCTGCATTGCATGCAGAGCAATTCTGTGTTCCCAATCAAACATGGAAGGAGCCTTGATTTGCTTGATGGAACTCCAGAGAGTCCCCCCAAACACTGTCACAAGTCTAGAAGGACACTGATGTCACTGCAGGAATGCAAAATAGCTCGGTCTCCCCCAAATCAACTCGAGATGAAGCCTAATTCCCCTGCATTGGCTCCAGAGCCATCCCATGTTCCACATCATACACAAGTGTCTTGACTTCCTTTAGGCAACTCCAGAGATTCCCAGAGACATCCGTCTCAAGTCTAGAGGAACACTAATTTCAGCCCAATAACTCAAGGACAGCTCCGTGCTCCCCATATTTTCTCGAGATGAGAGCTGATTCCCTGGCTTCGACTGAAGAGGTAAGCAAACTTTACACAAGCACCTCAAGAGGATGCTTCCATCAGCAATAGGTATGTGAGAGGGATCCTGAGTTTGCCGCTTCCAGTTGAAAGGACACCATGATGCCCTGACTTGAAAGAAGGCCAGATTTCCATGCAGTGGCTTAAATGTAGGCTCATCTTTCATCTCACAAGATGAAGAGATGTCTGAATCCACTGTGGAGACCTTGGAGAAAGCCCTAGGTCTCTGCCTCATCTGGACAGGAGGACTCACATCACTTTAACATGTCGAGAGGCATGCGTATTTCAATGCTTTAAAAGGTGACGATGACTGACTTCTTGATAACTGACAGGAATCCCAATATCACTGTGGCAACTAGAAAGCGACACTCAGTCTCCTGCCTCACCTTGAGAATCATCCGTATTGCCCTTACAAGTCTCGAGGAGATTCCTGAGCTGTCCTTGTAACTAGACAGGAGTCCTGACGTCTCTGAACAAACATGAGTTTTGAAGGATCATCCCCGCCGTAACTCGATAATATACCCCAGGTTCCCAGCACAACTGGAGAAAAACAATGAGATTTCCCTCTCGCCATGAGATGAGGCCTGATTCCCCTGCACTGCATTCAGAGGAATTCCATGTTCCATATCAAACACATAAGGAGCCTTGATTTGCTTCATGGAACTCCAGAGAGTCCCCAAGAACACTGTGACAAGTCTAGAAGGACACTGATGTCACAGCAGGAGTGTGAAATAGCACAGTCTCCCCAAAATCAACTCGAGATGAAGCCTGATTCCCCTGCCCTGGCTCCAGAGCCAACCCGCCTCCCACATCATACACGACAAGTGGCTTGACTTCCTTTAGGCAACTCCAGAGATTCGCTGATACACCTGTCTCAAGTCTAGAGTAACACCAATTTCAGCACAGCAACTTGAGGAAACCTCCGTGTAGCCCATATTGTCTTGAGATGAGAGCTGATTCTCCGACTTCAACTGAGGAGGTAAGCGAACCTTCCACAAGCACCTCAGGAGGAGGCTCCCCTCAGCAATAGAAATGTAGGAGGGACCCTGAGTTTGTTGCCTCAAGTGGAATTTACACCGTGATGCCCTGACTCGAAAGAAGGTCTGATTTCCCTGCACTGGCTTAAATGCAGGGTCGTCTTTCATTTCACAAAATGAAGGAATGCCTGAATCCCCTGTGGAGACACTAGAGAAAGCCCTAGGTCCCAGCCTCATCTGGACAGGAGGCCTCACATCCCTTTGACACCTTGAGAGGCATGCGGAGTTCAATGCTTCAAAAGTTGCCGATGCCTGACTCTTCTTGAAAATGCATAGGAATCCCAATATCATTGTGGCAACTAGAAAGGTACCCTGGGTCTCCTGCCTCACCTTGAGAAGCGTCCTTATTGCCTTGCCAAGCCTCAAGGAGATTCCTGAGGTGTCCCTCATAACTAGAGAGGATTCCTGACGTCACTGAACAAACACGAGTTTTGAGGGATCATCCCTGCCGTAACTCAAGAATATACCCCCTGTTGCCCCTGCAACTCGAGAAAAACTACGAGAGTTTGCCCTTGCCGCGAGATGAGGCCCAATTCCCCTGCATTGTGTGCAGAGCAATTCCGTGTTCCCAATTAAACGTGGAAGGAGCCTTGATTTGCTTGGTGGAACTCCAGAGAGTCCCCCAAAACACTGTCACAAGTCTAGAAGGACACTGATGTCACCGCAGGAATGTGAAACAGCTCGGTCTCCCCCAAATCAACTCGAGATGAAGCCCGATTCCCTACATTGGCTCCAGAGCCATCCCGTGTTCCACATCATACACAAGTGGCTTGACTTCCTTTAGGCAACTCCAGAGATTCCCAGACACATCCGTCTCACGTCTAGAGGAACACTAATTTCAGCCCAATAACTCAAGGACAGCTCCATGCACCTCATATCATCTCGAGATGAGAGCTGATTCCCTGGCTTCAACTGAAGACGTATGACAACTTTCCACAAGGACCTCAAGAGGAGCCTTCTCTCAGCAATAGGTATGTGAGAGGGACCCTGAGTTTGCTGCCTCAAGTGGAATGGAGTCCTAGATGCCCTGACTCAAAAGGAGGTCGAATTTCCCTGCACTGTTCGGAATGCTCACTCTCCTTTCATCTCACAAGATGAAGGGATGTCTGAATCCCCTGTGGAGACCCTGGGGATAAACCTAGTTCCCCGCCTCACCTGAACAGGAGGCCTCACATCAATTTGATACATTGTGAGGCCCGTGGAGTTCAGTGCTTCAAAAGGTGATGATGCCTGACAATTGGTGAAAATTAATAGGAATCCCAATATCACTGTGGGAACTAGAAAGGGACACTGGGTCTCCTGCCTCACCTCTAGAAGCGTCCTTATTGCCTTTCCAAGCCTCGAGGAGATTCCTGAGTTGTCCCTCGTAACTAGACAGGATTCCTGATGACGCTGAACAAACACGAGCTTTGAAGGATCATCGCCGCCGTAACTCGAGCATACACACCCGATGGCCCCCGCAACTCGAGGAAAACTACGAGACTTCTCCCTTGCTGTGAGATGAGGCCCGATTCCCCTGCATTGTATGCAGAGCAATTCCGTGTTCCCAATCAAACACGGAAGGAGCTTTGATTTGCTTGATGGAACTCGAGAGAGTCCCCAAGAACAATATCACAAGTCTAGAAGGACACTGATGTCACGGCAGCAATGAGAAATATCTCGGTCTCCCTCAAATCAATTGGAGATGAAGCCCAATTCCCCTGCATTGGCTCCAGAGCCATTCGGCGTTCCACATCATGGATGACAAGTGGCTTGACTTCCTTTAGGCAACTCCAGAGATTCCCTGAGACACCCGTCACAAGTCTAGATCAGCACCAATTTCAGCACAGCAACTCGAGGAAAGCTCCGTGCACCTCATACCGTCTCGAGATGAGAGCTGATTCCTTGGCTTTGACTGAAGAGGTAAGCCAACTTTCCACAAGCACCACAAGAGATGCTTCCCTCAGCAATAGGTATGTGAGATGGGCCCTGAGTTTGCTGCCTCCAGTTGAATGGACACCGAGATGCCCTGATTCAAAAGAAGGCTGGATTTCCCTGCACTGGCTTGAATGCAGGCTCATCTTTCATCACACAAGATGAAGGGATGTCTGAATCCACTGTGGAGAACATGGAGAAAGGCCTAGGTTTTCTCCTCATCTGGACAGGAGGTTTCACATCCCTTTGAGAGGCACACGGAGTTCAATGCTTCAAAAGGCGATGATGCCTGACACTTCTTGAAAATTGATAGGAATCCCAATATCACTGTGGCAACTAGAAAGAGACGCTGGGCCCCCGCCTCTCCTCAAGAAGTGTCCGTATTTTACTGTCAAGCCTTGTGGAGATTCCTGAGGTGTCCCTCGTAACTAGACAGTACTCCTGACGTCGCTGAACAAGCACGAGCTTTGAATGGCCATTCCCGCTGAAACTCGAGAATACACCCCAGGGTTCCTCTGCAACTCGAGAAAAACCATGAGACTTCTCCCTCGCCATGAGATGAGGCCTGATTCCCCTGCACTGCATGCAGAGTTATTTGATGTTCCCCAACAAACACTTAAGGAGCCTTGATTTGCTTGATGGAACTCCAGAGATTCCTCAAGAACATTGACACTAGTCAAGAAGGACACTGATATCACAGCAGGCATGCGAAATAGCTCCGTCTCACCCCAATCAACTTGAGATGAATCCCGATTCCCCTGGATTGGCTCCAGAGCAAACCCGTGCCCCACATCATACACAACAATTGGCTTGACTTCCTTTAGTCAACTCCAGAGATTCCTGGAGACACACATTTCCAGTCTAGAGGAACACCAATTCTAGCATAGCAACAGGAGGAAAGCTCCATGCACCCCATATCATCTCGAGATGAGAGTTGATTCCCTATCTTTGACTAAAGAGGTAAGCCAACTTTCCACAAGCACCTGAAGAGGAGGTTTCCCTCAGCAATATGTATGTGAGAAGGACCCTGAGTTTGCTGCCTCAAGTGGAATGGATACCGAGTTGCCCTGAATTGAAAGAAGGTCGGATTTCCCTGCAGTGGCTTGAATGCAGGCTCATCTTTCATCTCACAACATGAAGGGATGTCTGAATCCCTTGTGGAGACCCTAGAGAAAGCTCTAGGTACCTGCCTCACCTGGACAGTAGGCCTCACATCCCTTTGATACTTCGAGAGGCATGTGGAGTTCAATGCTTCAAAAGGTGATGATGCCTGATACTTCTTGAAAATTGATAGGAATCCCAATATCACCGTGGCAACTAGAAACGGACACTTGGTGGCCCGCCTCTCCTCGAGATGCTTCCGTATTACACTGCTAAGCCTCTTGGAGTTTCCTGATTTGTCCTACGTTACTAGACAGGAGTAGTAACGTCGCTGAACAAACATGAGTTCTGAATGGCCATTCCGGCTGTAACTTGAGAATATACCCGAGGTTCCCACCGCAACTTGAGAAAAACCATAAGACTTCTCCCTTGCAGCGAGATGAGGCCAGATTCCCCTGTATTGCATGCAGAGCAATTCCATGTTCTCCATGAAACATTTAGGGAGCCTTGATTTGCTTGATGGAACTCCAGAGAGTCCCCAAGAACACTGTCACAATCAAGAACCACATTGATGTCACCACAGGAACCTGAAATAGCTCGGTGTACCACAAATCAACTTGAGATGAATCCTGATTCCACTGCATTGGCTCCAGAGCCATCCCGCATTCCACATCTTACATGAAAAGTTTCTTGACTTCCTTTAGGCAACTCCAGAGATTCCCTGAGACACCCGTTTCAAGTCTAGAGGAACACCAATTTCAGCACAGCAACTCAAGGAAAGTTCCGTGCACCCCATACCGTCTCAAGATGAGAGCTGATTCCTTGGCTTCGACTGAAGAGGTAAGCCAACTTTCCACAAGCACCACAAGAGATGCTTCCCTCAGCAATAGGTATGTGAGATGGACCCTGAGTTTGCTGCCTCCAGTTGAATGGACACCGAGATGCCCTGACTCGAAAGAAGTCTGGATTTCCATGCAGTGGCTTAAATGTAGGCTCATCTTTCATCTCACAAGATGAAGGGATGTCTGAATCCACTGTGGAGAGCCTGGAGAAAGCCCTAGGTTTCATCCTCATCTGAACAGGAGGCCTCACATCCCTTTGACACCTCAAGAGGCACGTGGAGTTCAATCCTTCAAAAGGTGACGATGCCTGACTCTTGTTGAAAGTTGATAGGAAACCCAATAACACTGTAGCAAATAGAAAGGGACCCTGGGTCTCCCACCTCACCTCGAGAGGCGTCCGTATTGCCCTGCCAAGCCTGGTGGAGATTCCTGAGGTGTCCCTTGTATCAAGACAGCACTCCTGATGTCGCAGAACAAACTCGAGTTTTAAATGGCCATTCTGGCCGTAACTCGAGAATGTTCCCCAGGTTCCCGCCGCAACTAGAGAAAAGCCATGAGACTTCCCCCTCCCCAGGAGATGAGGCCCAATTCCCCTGCAATGCGTGCAGAGGAATTCCATGTTCCCCATCAAACACATTAGGAGCCTTGATTTGCTTGATGGAACTCCAGAGAGTTCCCAAGAACACTCTCACAAGTCTAGAAGGACACTGGTGTCACCTCAGGAATGCGAAATATCTCAGTGTACCCCAAATCAACTGGAGATGAACCTCGATTCCCATGCACTGGCTCCAAAGCCATCCTGCGTTCCACATCTTACACCACAAGTGGGTTGTCTTCCTTTAGGCAACTCCAGAGATTCCCTGAGACACCCATCTCAAGTCTAGAGGAAAACTAATTTCAGCCCAATAACTGAAGGAAAGCCTCATGCACCCCATATTGTCTCTAGATGAGAGCTGATTCCCTGGTTTTGACTGAAGAGGTATGACAACGTTCCACAAACACCTCAAGAGAAGGCTTCCCTAAGCAATAGGTATGTGAGAGGGTTCCTGAATTTGCTGCCTTAATTGGAATGGACACCTAGATGCCCTGACTCGAAAGGAGGTCGGATTTCCCTGCACTGTCTGGAATGCTCACTCTCCTTTCATCTCACAAGATGAAGGGATGTCTGAATCCACTGTGGAGAACCTGGAGAAAGCCCAGGGTCCCCGCCTCATCTGGACAAGAGGCCTCTCATCCCTTTGACACCTCGAGAGACACACAGAGGTCAATGCTTCAAAAGGTGACGATGCCTGACACTTGTTGAAAATTCATCAGAATCCCATTATCACTTTGGCAACTAGAAAGGGAACCTGGGTCTCCCACCTCACCTCAAGAAGTGTCCGTATTGCCCTGCCAAACATCGAGGAGATTCCTGAGGTGTCCCTCATAACTAGACAGGAGTCCTGACGTCGCTGAACAAACACAAGTTTTGAATGACTATCCTGCTGTAACTCGAGAATATACCCCAGGTTCCGGCCGCAACTCGAGAAAAACAATGACACTTCCCCCTCGCCCCGATATGAAGCCCGATTTCCCTGCATTGCATGCAGAGCAATTCCGTGTTCCCAATCAAAAATATGAGGAGCCTTGATTTGCTTGATGGAACTCAAGAGAGTCCCCCAGAACACTGTCACAAGTCTAGAAGGACACTGATGTCACAGCAGGAACTCGAAATAGCTCGGTGTACCACAAATCAACTCGAGATGAAGCCCGATTTCCTTGCATTGGCTCCAGAGCCATCCTGTGTTCCACATATTACACGACAAGTGGCTTGACTTCATTTAGGCAACTCCAGAGATTCCCTGATACACACGTCTCAAGTCTAGAGGAACACCAATTTCAGCACAGCAACTCGAGGAATGTTCCGTGCCTCCAATATCATCTCAAGATGAGAGCTTCGATTCCCTGGCTTTGACTGAAGAGGTAAGCTAACTTTCCACAAGCACATCAAGAGGAGCCTTCCTTCAGCAACAGGTATGTGAGAGAGACCCTGAGTTTTCTGTGTCAAGTGGAATGGACACTGAGATGCCCTGACTCGAAAGAAGGCCAGATTTCCCTGCAGTGGCTTGACGGAGGCTCATCTTTCATCTCACAAGATGAAAGGATGTTTCAGTCCCCTGTGGAGACCTGAGAGAAAGCCCTAGGTCCCTGCCTCATCTGGACAGAGGGCTTCACATCCCTTTGAAACCTCCAGAGGCACGCGGAGTTCATTGCTTCAAAAGATGATGATGGATGACTCTTGTTGAAAATTGATAGGAATACCAATATCACTGTAGCAACTAGAAAGGGACACTGGGTCTCCTGCCTCACTTTGAGAAGCATCCGTATTGCCCTGCCAAGCCTCGAGGAGATTCCTGAAGTGTTCCTCATAACTAGACAGGAGTCCTGACGTCGCTGAACAAACACGAGTTTTGAATGTCCATACCTACCGTACCTCGAGAATATACCCCAGGTTCCCACCGCAACTCGAGAAATACCATGAGACTTCCCCCTCGGTACGAGATGAGGCCTGATTCCCTGCATTGTGTGCAGAGCAATTGCATGTTCTCCATCAAACATATATGGAACCTTGATTTGCTTGATGGAACTACAGAGAGTCCCCAAGAACTCTGTCACATGTCTAGAAGGACACTGATGTCACAGCAGGAACACGAAATAGCTCAGTGTACCCCAAATAAACTTGAGATGAAGCCTGATTCCCCTGCATTGGTTCCAGAGACATCTGGCGTTCCACATCTTACAAGACAAGTGGCTTGACTTCCTTTAGGAAACTCCAGAGATTCCCTGAGACACCAGTCTCAAGTTTCCATTAACACCAATTTCAGCATGGAAACTCGAGGAAAGCCCTGTGCACCCAAAACTGTCTCGAGATGAGAACTGATTCCCTGGCTTTGAATAAAGAGGTATGCCAACTTTCCACAAGCACCTCAAGAGGAGGCTTCCTTCAGCAATACGTATGTGAGAGGGACCCTGAATTTTCTACCTCAAGTGGAATGGACTCCGAGATGACCTGACTCGAAAAAGGATGCATTTCCCTGTAGTGGCTTGAATGCAGGCTCGTATTTCATCTCACAAGATGAAGGGATGTCTGAATCCCTGGGTAGACCTTAGAGAAAGCCCTAGGTCCCTGCCTCATCTGGATAGAAGGCCTCACATTGCTTTGACACCTCGAGGGGCATGCAGAATTCAATGCTTCAAAAGGTGACGATGCCTGACTCTTCTTGAAAATTGATAGGAATCCCAATATCACTGTGGCAATTAGAAAGGTACACTTGGTATCCCGCCTCACTTCGAGAAGCGTCTGTATTGCCCTGCCAAGCATCGTGGAGATTCCTGACATGTCCCTCGTAACTAGACAGGAGTCCTGATGTTGCTGAACAAACACGAGTTTGAATGGCCATCTCCGCCGTAACTCGAGAACATACCCCAGGTTACCGCTGAAACATGAGAAAAATCACGAGACTTACCCCTCGCCGTGGGATGAGTCCCAATTCCCCTGCATTGCTTACAGAGCAATTCCATGTTCCCCAGCAAACACGTAAGGAGCCTTGATTTGCTTGATGGAACTCCAGAGAGTCCCCAAGAACACTGTCACAAGTCTAGAAGGATACTAATGTCACCGCAGGAACGGAAAATAGCTTGGTGTACACCAAATCTACTCGAGATGAAGCCTGATTCCCCTGCATTGGTCCAGAGCCATCCCGCTTTCTACATCACACACGAGAAGTAGCTTGACTTCCTTTAGGCAACTTCAGAGATTACATGAGACCCATGTCTCAAGCCTAGAGAAACACCAATGTCAGCACAGCAACTCGAAGAAAGCTCCATGCACCCCATATCATCTCGAGATGAGAGCTGATTCCCTGTCTTCGACTGAAGAGGTAAGCCAACTTTACACAAGCACCTCAAGAGGATGCTTCCCTCAGAAATAGGTAGGTGAGAGGGACCCTGAGTTTGCCGCCTCCTGTTGAAAGGACACTGAGATGCCCTGACTCAAAAGAAGGCCGGATTTCCATGCAGTGGCTAAATGTAGGCTCATCTTTCATCTCACAGATGAAGGGATGTCTGAATCCACTGTGGAGACCCTGGAGAAAGCCCTAGGTCCCCGCCTCATCTGGACAGGAGGCCTCAGATCCCTTTGACACATCGAGAGGCACCTGGAATTCAATGCTTTAAAGGATGATGATGCCTGACTTTTCTTGATAATTGATAGGAATTCCAATATCACTTTGGCAACTAGAAAGGAACACTCAGACTCCTGTCTCCCCTCGAGAAGCATGCGTATTGCCTTTCCAAGGTTCGAGGAGATTCCTGAGGTGTCCTTTCTAACTAGACAGGAGTCCTGAAGTCTGTCAACAAACACGAGTTTTGAAGGATCATCCCCGCTGTAACTTGAGAATATACCCCAGGTTCCCAACACAACTCGAGAAAAACAATGAGATTTCCCTCTCACCGCGAGATGAGGCCCAATTACCCTGCATTGCATTCAGAGGAATTCCATGTTCCCTATCAAACACGTAAGGAGCCTTGATTTGCTTGATGGAACTCCAGAGAGTCCCCAAGAATCCTGTCACAATCTAGAAGGACACTGATGTCACCACAGGAACCTGAAATAGCTCTGTGTACCCCAAGTCAACTCGACCTGAAGCTGGATTCCACTGCATTGGCTCCACAGCCATCCCAGCTTCCACATGTTACACGACAAGTTTCTTGACTGCACTTAGGCAACCCCAGATATTCCCTGACACACCCGTCTCAAGTCTAGACCAGCACCAATTTCAGCACAGCAACTCGAGGAAAGCTCCGTGCACCCCATATTGTCTCTAGATGAGAGCTGATTCCTTGGCTTTGACTGAAGAGGTAAGCCAACTTTCCACAAGCACCTCAATAGATGCTTCCCTCAGCAATAGGTATGTGAGATGGACCCTGAGTTTGCTGCCTCCAGTTGAATGGACACTAAGATGCCCTGATTTGAAAGAAAGCTGGATTTCCCTGCACTGGCTTGAATGCAGGCTCATCTTTCATCTCACAAGATGAAGGGATGTCTGAATCCACTGTGGAGAACATGCAGAATGCCCTAGGTTTCCTCCTCGTCTGGACAGGAGGCCTCACATCCCTTTGAAACCTCAAGAGACACTCGGAGTTCAGTGCTTCAAAAGGAGACAATGCCTGCCTCTTGTTGAAAATTGATAGGAATCCCAATATCACTGTGTCAACTAGAAAGGGAAACTAGGTCTCCCGCCTCACCTTGAGAAATGTCCGTACTGCCCTGGTAAGCCTCGTGGAGATTCCTGAGGTGTCCCTCATATCTAGACAGGACTCCTGACATCATAAAACAAACACAAGTTTTGAATGACCATTCCCACTGTAACTCGAGAATGTACCTCAGGTTCCCGCCACAACTCGAGAAAAACCATGAGACTTCCCCCTCGCCGGGAGATGAGGCCAGATTAACCTGCACTGCGTGCAGAGGAATTCCATGTTCCCCATCAAACACATAAGGAGACTTGATTGCTTGATGGAACTCCAGAGTGTCCCCAAGAACACTGACACAAGTCAAGAAGGACACTGATGTTACAGCAGGCATGTGAAACAGCTCGGTCTCACCCAAATCAACTCGAGATGAAGCCCAATTCCCCTGGATTGACTCCAGAGCCAACCCACGTCCCACATCATACACAACAAGTGGCTTGACTTCCTTTAGGCAACTCCAGAGATTCCCTGAGACACACATCTCAAGTCTAGAGGAACACCAATTTCAGCAGAGCAACAGGAGGAAAGCTCCATGCACCCCATATCATCTCGAGATGAGAGCTGATTCCCTATCTTTGACTGAAGAGGTAAGCCTACTTTCCACAAGCACCTCAAGAGGAGGTTTCCCTCAGCAATAGGTATGTGAGAAGGATCCCGAGTTTGCTGCCTCAAGTGGAATGGATACGGAGATGCCCTGAATTGAAAGAAGGTCGGATTTCCCTGCAGTGGCTTGAATGCAGGCTCATCTTTCATCTCACAACATGAAGGGATGTCTGATTCCCCTGTGGAGACCCTAGAGAAAGCTCTAGTTCCCCGCCTCACCTGGACAGGAGGCCTCACATCCTTTTGCAACCTCGAGAGGCACGCAGACATCAATGCTTCAATAGGTGACGATGCCTGACTCTTGTTGAAAATTGATAGGAATCCCAATATCACTGAATCATCTAGAAAGGGACCCTCGGTCGCCTGCTTCACCTCAAGACATGTCCGTATTGCCCTGCCAAGCCTCTTGGAGATTCCTGAGTTGCCCCTCATAACTAGACAGGAGTCCTAACGTCGCTGATCAAACACGAGTTCTGAATGGCCATTCCGGCCGTAACTCTAGAATATACCTCGGGTTCCCACCGCAACTCGAGAAAAACCATAAGACTTCTCCCTCGCAGCGAAATGAGGCCTGATTCCCCTGTATTGCATGCAGAGCAATTCCATGTTCCCCGTCAAACACGTAAGGAGCCTTGATTTGCTTGATGGAACTCCAGAGAGTCCCCCAGAACACTGTCAAAATCTAGAAGGACACTGATGTCACCACAGGAATTTGAAATAGCTCGGTGTACCCCAAATCAACTTGAGATGACTCCCAATTCCCCTGCCTTCGCTCCAGAGCCATCCCCCCTCCCACATCATACACGACAAGTGGTTTGACTTCCTTTAAGCAACTCCAGAGATTCCCTGAGACACCCGTCTCAAGTCTAGAGGAATACCAATTTCAGCACAGCAACTCGAGGAAAGCTCCGTGCACATCATATCATCTCAAAATGAGAGCTGATTCCCTATCTTTGACTGAAGAGGTAAGCTAACTTTCCACAAGCACCACAAGAGATGCTTCCCTCAGCGATAAGTTTGTGAGAGGGACCCTGAGTTTGCTGCCTCCAGTTGAATGGACACCAAGATGCCCTGAGTCAAAAGAAGGCTGTATTTCCCTGCAGTGGCTTGAATGCAGGCTCATCTTTCATCTCACAAGGTGAAGGGATGGCTGAATCCCCAGTTGAGACCCTAGAGAAAGCCCTATGTCCCCGCCTGATCTGGACAGGAGGCCTCACATACCTTTGACAAATCGAGAGGCATTGGAGTTCAATGCTTCAGAAGGTTACAATGCCTGACTCTTCTTGAAAATTAATAGGAATCCCAATATCACTGTGGCAAATAGAAAGGGACTCTGGGTTTCCTGCCTCACCTCTAGAAGCATCCGTATTGCCCTGCCAAGACTCGAGGAGATTCCTGAGATGTCCCTTGTAACTAGAAAGGAATCCTTACCTCGATGAACAAATACGAGTTTTGAATGCCCATCGCCAGTGTAACTGGAGAATATACAACAGGTTCATTACAACTTGGAAAAAATCATGAGTCTTCCCCCTCGCCATGAGATGAGGCCCAATTCCCCTGGATTGCGTGCAGAGCCATTCCATGTTCCCCATCAAACATGTAAGAAGCCTTGATTTGCTTAATGGAACTCCATAGAGTCCCCAAGAACATTGTCACAAGTCTAGAAGGACAGTGATGTCACCGCAGGAATGCTAAATAGCTCAGTGTACCACAAATAAATCTGAGATGAAGCCCGATTTTCCTGAATTTGCTCTGGAGCCATCCCACATTCCAAATCGTTAACAAGTTGCTTGACTTCGCTTAGGCAACATCAGAGTTTCCCTGAAACACCTGTCTCAGGTCTGGAGGAACACAAATTTCAGCACAGCAACTTGAGGAAATCACTGTGCACCCCATATCGTCTCAAAATGAAAGCTGATTTTATGGTTTCGACTGAAGAGGTAATCCAACTTTCCACAAGCACCTCAAGAGGAGGCTTCCCTAAGCAACAGGTATGTGAGAGGGACCTTGAGTTTACTGCCTCAAGTGGAATGGACACCGAGATGCCCTGACTTGAAAGAAGGCCAGATTTCCTGCAGTGGCTTGAATGCAGGCTTGTCTTTCATCTCACAAGAAGAAGGGATGGCTGAATCCTCTGTGGATACCTTAGAGAAAGCACTAGGTCCCCGCCACCTGTGGACAGGAGGCCTTACATCCCTTTGAAACCTCGAGAGGCACGTGGAGTTAAATGCCTCAAAAGGTAATGATACTTGATTCTTCTTGAAAATTGATAGGAGTCCCAATATCACTGTGGCAACTGGAAAGGAACCCTAAGTCTCCTGTCTCACCTCGAGAAGGGTCCGTATTGCCCTGCCATACCTCGAGGAAATTCCTGAGGTGTCCCTCATAACTAGACAGGAGTCCTACCGTCGTGGAACAAAGAAGAGCTTTGAAGGATCATCCCTGCTGTAACTCGAGAATATGCCCCTGGTTCCCACCTCAACTCAAGAAAAACTATGAGACTTCACCCTGGCTGCAAGATGAGGCACGATTCCCCTGCAATGCATGCAGAGCAATTCTGTGTTCCCAATAAAACATGTAAGGAGACTTGATTTGCTTCATGGAACTCCAGAGAGTCCCCAAGAACACTGTCACATGTCTAGAAGGACACTGATGTCACTGCAGGAATGCAAAATAGCTCAGAGTACCCCAAATCAACATGAGATGAAGCCCGGCTCCCCTGCATTGGCTCCAGAGCCATCCTGCTTTCCACATCATACATGACAAGTGGCTTGACTTCCTTTAGGCAAATCCAGAGATTCCCTAAGACAACCGTATCAAGCCTAGAGTAACACCAATTTCAGCACAGGAACTCGAGGAAAGCTCCGTGCACCCCAAATTGCCCCAAGATGAGAGCTGATGCCCTGGCTTCGTCTGAAGAAGTATGCCAACTTTCGACAAGCACCTCAACAGGAGGCTTCCCTCAATAAAAGTTTTTTGAGAGGGACCCTGAATGTGCTGCCTCAAGTGGAATGGACACCGAGATACCCTGACTCAAAAGAAGGCCGGATTTCTCTGCAGTGGCTTGAATGCAGGATCATTTTTCATCTCACAAGATGAAGGGTTATCTGAATCTCCTGTGGAGATGTTAGAGAAAGCCCTACGTCCCCGCCTCAAATGGCCAGGAGGCCTCATATCCTTTGACACCTCGAGAGGCACACAGAGCTCAGTGCATCAAAAGGTGACGATGCCTGGTTCTTGTTGAAAATTGACAGGAATTCCAATATCACTGTTGCAAATAGAAAGGTACGGTGGGTCTCCCGCCTCACTTTGAGAAGCATCTATATTGCCCTGCGAAGCCTCGAGGAGATTCCTGAGCTGTCCCTCTTAACTGTACAGGAGTCCTGATGTCGCTGAATTAACAAGAGTTTTGAATGGCCATCCCTGGCGTAACTCGAGAATGTATCCCATGTTCCAGCCACAACTCGAGAAAAACAATGAGATTCCCCCTCGCCATGAGATGAGGCCCGATTCCCCTGCATTGTGGGCAGAACAATACCGTGTTCCCCATAAAACATGTAAGGAGCCTTGATTTGCTTCATGGAAATCCAGAGAGTCCCCAAGAACACTGTCACAAGTCTAGAAGGACACTGGTGTCACAGGAAGAAGGCTAAGTAACTCGGAGTACCCCAAAACAAATGGAGATGAAGGTCAATTTCACTGCATTGGCTCCAGAGCCATCCCACGTTCCACATCATACATGACGAGTGGTTTGACTTCCTTTAGGCAACTCCAGAGATTCCTTGAGACACCCGTCTCAAGTCTAGAGCAACACCAATTTCAGCACAGCAACTCGAGGAAAGCTACGTGCACCCCAAATCATCTCGAGATGAGAGCTGTTTCCCTGGCTTCTACTGAAGGTATGCCAGCTTTCCACAAGCACCTCAAAAGGAGGCTTCCCTCAGCAATAGGTATGTGAGAGGGACCCTGAATTTGCTGCCTCAAGTTGAATGGACACCGAGATGCCCTGACTCGGAAGAAGGCTGGATTTCTCTGCTGTGCTTTGAATGCAGGCTCATCTTTCATCTCACATGATGAATAGATGTCTGAATCCCCTGTGGAGACCCTAGAGAAATCCCTAGGTCCCCGCCTCATCTGGACAGGAGGCCTCACATCCCTTTGACACCTCAAGAGGCACGCAAAGTTCAATGCTTCAAAAGGTGATGATGCCTGACTCTTCTTGAATATTGATAGGAATCCCAATATCACTGTGACAACTAGAAATGGACCCTCAGTCTCCCTCCTCACCTCAAGAAGCCTCCGTATTGCCCTCCGAGCCTCGAGGAGATTCCTGAGGTGTCCCTCGTAACTAGACAGGAGTCCTGATGTTGCTGAACAAACATGAGCTTTGAAGGATCATCCCCACCGTAATTCGAGAATATAACCCAGGTTCATGCCGCAACCCGAGGAAAACCATGAGACTTCCCCCTCGCTGCGAGATGAGGCCTGATTCCCCTTCATTGCTTGCAGATCAATTCCGTGTTCCCAAGCAAACACATAAGGAAACTTGATTTGCTTGATGGAACTCCACAGAGTCCCCAAGAACACTGTCACAAGTCGAGAAGGACACTGATGTCACTGCAAGAATGCAAAATAGCTTGGTGTACCTCAAATCAACACGAGATGAAGCCCGCTTCCACCGCTTTGGCTCTGGAGACATCCCATGTTCCACATCATACACGGCAAGTGGCTTGACTTCCTTTAGGCAACTCCAGAGATTCCATGAGATAACCGTCTCAGGTCTATAGGAACACCAGCTTCAGCACAGAAACTCGATGAAAGCTCTGTGCACCCCATAACATCTCGAGATGAGAACTGATTCCCTGGCTTCAAATGAATACGTAAGCCAACTTTCCACAAGAACCACAAGAGGAGGCTTCCCTCAGCAATAAGTATGTGAGAGGGACCCGGAGTTTGCTGCCTAAATGGAATGGACACCAAGATGCCCTGACTCGAAAGAAGGCAAAATTTCCCTGAAGTGCCTTGAATGCAGGCTCGTCTTTCATCTCACAAGATGAAGGGATGTCTGAATCACCTGTGGAGATCCTAGAGAAAGCCCTGGTTCCCCACCTCATCTGGACAGGTGGCCTCACATCCCTTTGTCACCTCGAGAGGCATGCAAAGTTCAATGCTTCAAGGTGACGGTGGCTGATTCTTCCTGAAAATTGATAGGAATACCAATATCACTCTGGCAACTAGAAAGGGAACTTCAGTCTCCCGCCTCACCTCGAGAAGTGTCTGTATTGCCCTGCCAAGCTTTGAGGAGATTCCTGAGGTGTTCCTCATAACTAGACAGGAGTCTTGACGTCACTGCACAAACACGAGCTTTGAAGGATCATCCCTGCCATAACTCGAGAATATACCTCAGGTTCCCGCCGCAACTCAAGAAAAACCATGAGACTTCCCCCTCGCCATGAGGTGAGGCCCGATTCCCCAGCGTTGCATGCAGAGCAATTCCATATTCCCAATCTAACACATAAGGAGCCTTGATTTGCTTGAAGGAACTCCAGAGAGTACCCAAGAACACTGTCACAAGTCTAGAAGGACACTAATGTAACCACAGGAATGTGAAATATCTCGGTGTTTCCCAAATCAACTGGAGATGAAGCCTGCTTCCACCGCATTAGCTCCATAGCCATCCTGCGTTCCACATCATACACGACAAGTGGCTTGACTTCCTTTAGGCAACTCCAGAGATTCCCTGAGACACCCATCTCAAGTCTAGAGGAACACCAATTTCAGCACAGCTACTCGAGGAAAGCACCTTGCACCCCAAATCATATCAAGATGAGTGCTGATTGCCTGGCTTCAACTGAAGACGTATGTCATCTTTCCACAAGCACCTAAAGAGGAGGTTTCCCTCAGCAATAGGTATGTGAGTGTGACCCTGATTTTGCTGCCTCAAGTGGAATGGACACCCAGATGCCCTGACTCGAAAGAAGGCCGGATTTCCCTGCAGTGACTTGAATGCAGGCTCATCTTTAATCCCATCAGATGAAGAGATGTCTGCATCCCCTGTGGAGACCCTAGAGAAAGAAGTCACTACCCGCCTCATTTGGAGAGGATGTCTCACATCATTTTGACACCTTTAGAGGCATGGGGAGCTCAGTGTTACCAAAGGTGACGATGCTTTTCTCTTCCTGAAAATTGATAGGAATCCCACTATCACTGTGTCAACTAGAAAGGGACACTCGATCTCCCGCCTCACCTCGAAAAGCATCTGTATTGCCCTGCCAAGCCTCGTGGAGATTACTGAGGTGTTCCTCATAACTTGACAGGAGTCCTGACGCCACTGAACAAACACGAGTTTTGAATGGCCATCCCTGATGAAACTCAAGAATGTACCACAGGTTCCCACCGCATCTCGAGAAAAACAATGACACTTCCCCCTCTCGGTGAAATGAGGCCCGATTCCCCTTCATTGTGTGCAGAGTAATTCCGTGTCCACCACCAAACATGTAAGGAGCCTTGATTTGCTGGATGGAACTCCAGAGCGCCCCAAGAACACTATCACAAGTCTAGAAGGACACTGATGTCACCACAGGAACGTGAAATATCTCGGTGTACCCCAAATCAACTGGAGATGAAGCTTGCTTCCCATGCATTGGCTCTAGAGCCATCCCATGTTCCACATCATACATGACAAGTGGCTTGACTTCCTTAAGCAACACCAGAGATTCCCTGAGACCCCTGTCTCAAGTCTACAGGAACACCAATTTCAGCACAGCAATCAAGGAAAGCTCCGTGTAACCCAAATCATCTTGAGATGAGAGCTGATTCTCTGCATTCGACTGAAGAGATATGCCAACTTTCCACAAGCATCTCAACAAGAGGCTTCCCTCAGCAATAGGTATGTGACAGAGATGCTGAGTATGCTGCTTCAATTGGAATGGACACCAAGATGCCCTGTCTCAAAATAAGGTCGGATTTCCCTGCAGTGGCTTGAATGCAGGATCATTTTTCATCTGACAAGATGAACGGATGTCTGAATCCCCTGTGGAGACCATAGAGAAAGCCCTAGGTCCCCGCCTCAATTGGACAGGAGGCCTCACATCCCTTTGACTCCTCGAGAGGTGCACGGAGTTCAATGCTTCAAAAGGTGACGAAGCCTGACACTTGTTAAAAATTGATAGGAATCCCAATATCACTGTGGCAGCTAGAAAGGGACTCTGGCATCCCGCCTCACCTCGAGAAGTGTCCGTATTGCCCTGCCAAGCCTCGAGGAGATTCCTGAGGTGTCCCTCGTAACTAGAAAGGAGTCCTGACGTCACTGAACAAACAAGAGTTTTGAATGGCCATTGCCGCTGTAACACAATAATGTACCCCAAGTTACTGCTGCAACTCGAGTAAAATTATTATACTTCCCCCTCGCCATGAGATGAGGCCCAATTCCCCTACATTGTGTGCAGAGCCATTCCATGTTCCCCATCAAACATGTAAGGAGCCTTGATTTGCTTGATGGAACTCCAGAGAGTACCCAAGAACATTGTCACAAGTCTAGAAGGACACTGATGTCAAGGCAGGAATGCAAAATAGCTCGGTGTATCCCAGATCAACTCGAGATGAAGCCCAATTTGCCTGCATTGGCTCCAGACCCATCCCACATTCCAAATCTGAACGACTATTTGCTTGACTTCCTTTAGGCAACTCCAGAGATTCCCTGAAACACTCGTCTCAAGTCTATAGGAACACAAATTTCTGCACAGCAAATAGATGAATTCTCTGTGCACACCATATTGTCTCGAAATGAGAGCCAATTCCCTGGCTTCAACTGAAGAGGTAAGCCAACTTTCCACAAGCACCTCAAGAGGAGGCTTCCCTAAGCAATAGGTACGTGAGAGGGACCCTGAGTTTGTTGTCTCAAGTGGAATGGAGAACAAGATGCCCTGACCCCAAAGAAGGCCGGATTTCCCTGCAGTGGACTGAATGCACACTCATCTTTCATCTCACAAAACAAAGGGATGTCTGAATCCTCAATTGAAACCCTAGAGAAAGCCCTGTGTCCCTGCCTCATCTGGACAGGAGGCCTCACATCCCTTTGATAACTCGACAGGCTTGTGGAGTTCAATGCTTCAAAAGGTGAAGATGCCTGACTCTTCTTGAAAATTGATAGGAATACCAATATCACCGTGGCAACTAGAAAGGGACCCTGGGTCTCCCTCCTCACCCCAAGAAGCATCCCTATTGACTGCCAAGCATCGTGGAGATTGCTGACGTGTACCTCGTAACTAGAAAGGAGTCCTGACATCGCTGAACAAACATGAGATTTGAATGGTCATCCCCACTGTAACTCGAGAATATACCCCAGGTTCCCACAGCAACTCGAGAAAAACCATGAGACTTCCCCCTCGAAACGGGATGAGGCCCGATTCCCGTGCATTACATGCAGACCAATCTGTTTTCCCAATTAAACATGTAAGGAAACTTGATTTGCTTGATGGAACCCCAGAGAGTCCCCAAGAACACTGTCACAAGTCTAGAAGGAAACTGGTGTCACGACAGGAATGAGAAATAGCTCGTTGTATGCCAAGTCAACTCGAGATGAAGCCCGATTCCCCTGCATTGGCTCCATAGCCACCCCACGTTACCCATCATACACAACAAGTGGCTTGACTTCCTTTAGTAAACTCTAGAGATTCCCTGAGACAACTGTCTGAAGGCTAGAGAAACACCAATTTCAGCACAGCAACTAGAAGGAAGTTCCTTGCATCCCATATTGTCCCAAGATGAGAGCTGATTCCCTGGCTTTGAATGAAGAGGTAAGCTAATTTTCCACAAGCACCTCAAGAGGAGGCTTCTCTTAGCAATAGGTATGTGAGAGGGACCCTGATTTTGCTGCCTCAAGTGGAATGGACACCAAGATGCCCTGACTTGAAAGAAGGTCGGATTTCCTGCAGTGGCTTGAATGCAGGCTCAGCTTTCATCGGACAAGATGAAGGGATGTCTGAACCCCTGGTGGAGACCCTAGACAAAGCCCTACCTCAATACCTCATTTGGACAGGAGGCCTCATATCCCTTTGAAAACAGAGGCACGAGGAATTCAATGCTTAAAAAGTTGATGACGCCTGACTCTTGTTGAAAATTGATAGGAATCCCAATATAACTTTGGCAACAAGAAAGGGACCCTGGGTCTACTGCCTCACCTCAAGAAGCGTCTTTATTGCCTTGCCAGGCCTCGAGGAGATTCCTGATGTGTCCGTCATAACTAGACAGGAGTCCTGACATTGCTGAACAAATACGAGTTTTGTATGGCCAGACCTGTCGTAACTTGAGAATATACACCAGGTTCTGCTGCAACTCGAGAAAAATCATGAGATGTCCCCCTCTCCGTGAGATGAGGCAAAATTCCCCTGCATTGCAGGCAGAGCTATTCCATGTTCCCCATCAAACATGTAAGAGCCTTGATTTGCTTGATGGAACTCCAGAGAGACCCCAAGAACACTGTCACAAGTCTAGAATGACACTGATGTTACTGCAATAACACAAAATAGCTCGGTGTACCCGAAATCAAATCAAGATAAAGCCCGATTCCCCTGCATTGGATCCAGAGCCATCCTGCATTCCACATCATACATGACAAGTGGCTCGACTTCCTTTAGGCAACTCCAGAGATTCCCAGAGACACCAGTCTCAAGAGTAGAGGAACACCAATTTCAGCACAGGAACTCGAGGAAAGCTACGTGCACCACAAATCATCTCGAGATGAGAGCTGATTCCCTGGCTTCGAATGAAGAGGTAAGCCAACGTTCCACATGTACCTCAAGAAGAGGCTTCCATCAGCAATAGGTATGTGAGAGGGACCCTGAGTTTGCTGCCTCAAGTGGAATAGACACTGAGATGCCCTGACTCAAAAGAAGGTTGGATTTCCCTGCAGTGGCTTGAATGCAGGCTCATCTTTCATCTCACAAGATGAAGGGATATCTGAATCCCCAGTGGAGACTCTAGAGAAAGCCATATGTACCTGCCGCATTTGGACAGGAGGCCTCACATACCTTTGATACCTCAAAAGGCACACAGAGTCCAATGCTTCAAAAGGCGATGATGCCTGACTCTTATTGAAAATTGATAGGAATCCCAATATCACTGTGGCAACTAGAAAGGGACCCTCTGTCTCCTGCCTCACCTCGAGAAGCCTCCCTATTGCAATGCCAAGCTTCGAGGAGATTCCTGAGGTGTCATTCGTACCTAGACAGGAGTCCTGACAGCGCTGAACAAACACGAGCTTTGAAGGGTCATCCCCACAGTAACCTGAGAATATACCCCAGGTTCTCACCGCAACTCGAGAAAAACCATGAGACTTCCCGTTGCCATGAGATGAGGCCCAATTCCCCTGCACTGCATGCAGATCAATTCCGTTTTCCAAATCTAATATGTAATTAGCCTCGATTTGCTTGATGGAACTCCATAGGTTCCCCAAGAACTCTGTCCCACATCTACAAGGAAACTGATGTCACCACAGCAATGGGAAATAGCTCGGTTTACCACAAATCAGCTCGAGATGTAGGCTGATTCCACTGCATTGGCTCCAGAGCCACCCCTCGTTCCACATCATACACGACATGTGGCTTGACTTCCTTTAGGAAATTCCAGAGATTCCCTGAGACCTTGTCTCAAGTCTAGAGGATCACCAATTTCAGCACAGCAACTCGAGGAAAGCTCCATGAAACCAAATTTTCTCGAGATGAGAGCTAGTTCCCTGCCTTCGACTGAAGATTTATACCAACTTTCCACAAGCACCTCAAGAGGAGGCTTCCCTCAGCAATAGGTATGTGAGAGGGACAATGAGTTTGCTTCCTCAAGTGGAATGGACACCGAGATGCCCTGACTCGAAAGAAGGCCGGATTTCCCTGCAGTGGCTTGAGTGCAGTCTCATCTTTCATCTCACAAGATGACGGGCTTTCTGAGTCCCCTGTGGAGACCCTAGAGAAAGCCCTAGGTCCCCGTCTCATCTGGACAGGAGGACTTACATCCCTTTGACACCTCGAGAGGCATGCGGAGTTCAATGCTTCAAATGGTGACGATGCCTGATTCTTCTTGAACATTGATAGGAATCCCAATATCACTCTGGCAACTATACAGGGAACGTGGGTATTCTGCCTCATGTTGAGAAGCGTCCATATTGCTGCCAATCCTCGTGGAGATTCCTGATGTGTCCCTCGTAACTAGAGAGGAGTCCTGACATCACTGAATAAACACAAGTTTTGAATGGCCATCCCAGACATAACTCGAGAATATACTAAAGGTTCCTGCCGCAACTGGAGAAAAACAATGAGACTTGCCCCTCGCTGTGAGATGAGGCCCGATTCCCATGCATTGCGTGGGGAGCAATTCCGTTTTCCCCATCAAACACGTAAGGAGCCTTGATTTGCTTGATGGAACTCCAGAGAACCCCTAGAACACTGTCACAAGTCTAGAAAGACACTGACGTCATGCAACTGCAAAATATCTCGGTGTACCCCAAGTCAACAGGAGATGAAGCGTGTTCCACTGCATTGAGTTCAGAGCCATCCCGTGATCCACATCATAGACGATAAGTGGCTAGACTTCCTTTAGGCAACTCCAGAGATGCCCTAAGACACCAGTCTCAAGTCTAGAGGAACACCAATTTCAGAAGAAGTCTAGAGGAACACCACTTTCAGCACAGAAAGTCGAGGAAAGCTCCGTGCACCCCATATCATCTCAAGATGAGAGCTGATTCCCTGGCTTCAAGTGAAGACATAAGCTAACTTTCCACAAGCACCTCAAGAGGAGGCTTCCCTCAGCAATAGGTATGTGACAGGGACCATGAGTTTTCTGCCTCAAGGGGAATGGACAGCAAGATGCCCTGACTGGAAAGAAGGCTGGATTTCCCTTCAGTGGCTTGAATGCACGCTCTTCTTTCATCTCACAAGGTTAAGGGATGTCTGAATTCCCAGTGGAGACCCTAGAGAAAGGCCTAGGTCACCACATCATCTGGACAGGAGGCCTCACATCCATTTGACACATCAAGAGGCACGTGGAGTTCAGTTTTTCAAAAGGTGATGATGCCTGTCTCTTCCTGAAAATTGATAGGAATCCCAATATCACTGTGGCAACTAGAAAAGGACACTCAGTTTCCTGCCTCACTTCGAAAAGCGTGTGTATTGCCCTGACAAGCCTCGTGGAGATTCCTGTGGTGTCCCTTGTAACTAGACAGGAGTCCTGACGTCACTGAACAAACACGAGTTTTGAAGGATCATCCCCGGAGTAACTCGAGAAAATACCCCAGGTTCCCACCGCAACTTGAGAAAAACCATGAGATTTACACTGCGCCGTGAGATGAAGCTTGATTCCCCTGAACTGCCTGCAGAGCAATTCCATATTCCAAACCAAACATGTAAGGAGCCTTGATTTGCATGATGGAACTCCAGAGAGTCCCCAAGAACACTGTCACACATCTAGAAGGACACTGATGTCACTGCAGGAAGGCGAAATAGCACAGTGTACCTCAAATCAACTCGAGATGAAGCCCGATTCCCCTGCATTGGCTCCAGAGCCATCCCGCGTTAGACATCATACATGATAAGTGACTTGACTTCCTTTAGGCAACTATTCACTGAGACACCCGTCAAAAGACTAGAGAAACACCTATTTCAGCACAGCAACTCCAGGAAAGCTCTGTGCACCCCATATCATCTTGAGATCAGAGCTGATTCTCTGGCTTTGACTGAAGAGGTAATCCAACTTTCCACAAGCACCTCAAGAGGAGGCTTCCCTCAGCAATAGGTATGTGAGAGGGACCCTGAGATTGCTGCCTCATGTGGAATGGGAACCGAGATGCCCTGATTCGAAAGAAGGCCTGATTTACCTGCAGTGCCTTCAATGCAGGCTCGTCTTTCATCTCACAAGATGAAGGGTTGTCTGAATCCCCTGTGGAAACCCTGGAGAAAGCCCTAGGTCCCCGCCTCATCTAGACAGGAGGCCTCGCATCCCTTCGACACCTCAAGAGGCACGAGGAGTTCAATGATTCAAAATGTGATGATGCCTGACTCTTCTTGAAAATTGATAAGAATCTCAATATCACTGCAGCAACTATAAAGGGACACTGGGTCTCCCGCCTCACCCCGAGAAGCGTGATATTGGCCTGCCAAGCCTCGAGGAGGTTCCTGAGGTGTCCCTCGGAAATAGACAGGAGTCCTGACGTCGCTGAACAAACACGAACTTTGAAGGATCATTCCCGCTGTAACTCAAGAATATACCCCAAGTTCCCCCCACAACTCAAGAAAAACCATGAGACTTTCCAATCGCCGTGAGATGAGGCCCGATTCACCTGCATTGCATGCAGAGCAATTCTGTGTTTTCAATCAAACAGGTATGGAGCATTGATTTGCTTGATGGAACTCCAGAGAGTGCCCAAGAACACTGTCTCAAGTCTAGAAGGACACTGTTATCACTGCAGGAATGCGAAATAGCTTGGTGTACCTGAAATCAACTCGAGATGAAGCCCGATTACACTGCATTGGCTCCAGAGCCATCCCGTGTTCCTAATCATACAGGACAGGTGGACTGACTTCCTTTAGGCAACTCCAGAGATTCCCTCAGACACCCATCTCAAGTCTAGAGGAACACCAATTTCAGCACAGCAACTCGAGGAAAGCTTCTTGCAACCCAAATCGTCTCTAGATGAGAGCTGATTCCCTGGATTCGACTGAAGAGGTATGAACTGAACTGCCTGCAACTTTCCACAACTTTACCACAGCTCATCTGAACAGGAGGCCTCACATCCCTTTGCCATGTCGAGAGGCACGCAGAGTTCAATGCTTCAAAAGCTGACGATGCCTGACTCTTCTTGAAAATTAATAGAAATCCCAATATCCATGTGCAAACTGGAAAGGGACACTGGGTCTCCCACCTCACGTTGAGAAGTGTCCATATTGTACTGCCAACCCTCGTGGAGATTCCTGAGGTGTTGCTCGTAACTAGACAGGAGTCCTGATGTCACTGAACAAACACGAGTTTAGAAGGGCCATCCACACCATAACTCGAGAATATACCCCAGCTTCCCACTGCAACACGTGAAAAACCATGAGACTTCCCCCTCGCAGCGAGATGAGGCCCGATTCCCCTGCTTTGCATGCAGAGCAGTTCCATGTTCCCCATCAAACAGGTAAGGAGCCTTGATTTTCTTGATGGAACTCCAGAGAGTCCACATGATCACTGTCAGAAGAACAGTGATGTCACCGTAGGAATGTGAAATAGTTTGTAGAAGCCCAAATCAACTCAAGAATAAGGCCAATTCCAGTGCTTTGGCTCCAGAGCCTTCCCGCATTCCACATCATACAGGATAAGTGGCTTGACTTCCTTTACCCAACTTCAGAGATTCGCTGAGACACCCACCTCAATTCTAGAAGTACACCAATTTCAGCACAGCAACTCGAGGAAAGCTCCGTGCACCTCATGTCATCTCGATATGATACCTAATTCCCTTGCTTCGACTGAAGTGGAAGCCAACTTTCCACAAGCACCTCAAGAGGAGGCTTCCCTCAGCAATAGGTATGTGAGAGGGACCCTGAATTTGCTGCCTCATGAGGTATGGACACCGAGGTGCCCTGATTCGAAAGAACGTCGGATTTCCCGGCAGAGGCTTGAATGTAGGCGCATCTTTCATCTCACAAACTGAAGGGATGTCTGAATCGTCAGTAGAGACCCTAGAGAAAGTCCTATGTCCCTGCCTCATCTGGAAAGGATGCCTGACAGCCCATTGACACCTCGAGAGGCACACAGAGTAAAATGCTTCTAAAGGGGATGATGCATGACTCTTGTTGAAAATTGATAGGAATCCCAATATCAATGTGGCAACAAGAAAGGGACACTGGGTCTTCCACCTCACCTCGAGAAGCATCCGTATTGCCATGTGAAGCCTCAGAGAAATTTCTGAGGTGTCCCTCGTAACTAGACAGGAGTCCTGACGTTGCTGAACAAACACGAGCTTTGAAAGATCATCCCCACCGTAATTCGAGAATATACACCAGGTGCCCGCTGAAACTCGTGAAAAACCATGAGACTTCCCTTTTGCCACGAGATGAGGCCCATTTGCACTGCATTGCATGCAGATCAGTTCCATGCTCCCATCAAACACGTAAGCAGTCTTGATTTGCTTGATGGAACTCCAGAGAGTCTCCAAGAACACTGTCACAAGTCTAGAAGGACACTGATGTCATAGCAGCAAGGTGAAATAGCTCAGTGTACCCCAAATCTACTCGAGATGAAGACTGATTCCCCTGCATTGGCTCCAGAGCCATCCCACGTTACACATCATACACGACAGGTGGCTTGACTTCCTTTAGGGAACTCCAGATATTCCCTGAGACACCCGTCTCAAGGCTAGAGGAACACCAATTTCAGCACAGCAACTCGAGGAAAGCTCCGTGCACCCCAAATCATCTTGAGATGAGAGCTGATTCCCTGGCTTCGACTGAAGAGGTATGCCAACTTTCCACAAACACCTCAAGAGGAGTCTTCCCGAAGCAATAGGAATGTGAGAGGGACCATGAATTTCCTGCCTCAAGTGCAATGGACACTGAGATGCCCTGACTGGAAAGAAGGCCGGATTTCCCTGCAGTGGCTTGAATGTAGGCTCGGCTTTCATCTCACAAGATGAAGAGACGTCTGAGTCCCCTGGGGAATCCCTAGAGAAAGCCCTAGGTCCCCGCCACATCTGGACAGGAGGCCTCAGATTTCTTTGACACCTCGAGGGGCATGCAGAGTTCAATGCTTCAAAAGGTGACGATGCCTGACTCTTCTTGAAAATTGATAAGAATTCCAATATGACTGTGGCAACTAGAAAGGGACCCTGGGTCTCCCACCTCACCTCGAGAAGCGTCCGTATTGCCCTGCCAAGCCTCGAGGAGATTCCCGAGTTGTCCCTCGTAACTAGACAGGAGTGTTGACATCGCTGAACAAACACGAGCTTTGAAGGATCATTCCCGACTTGAGTCAAGAATATACCCCAGGTTCCCGCTGCAACTTGAGAAATGCCATGAGAATTCCCCCTCGCAGTGAGATGAGGCCCGATGCCCCTGCATTGCGGGCAGAGCAATTCCGTGTTCCCAATCAAACATGTAAGTAGCCTTGATTTGCTTTATGAAGCTCCAGAGAGTCACCAAGAACACTGTCACACGTCTAGACGGACACTGATGCCACCCCTAGAATGTGAAATAGCTTGTTGCACCACAAATTAACCCAAGATGAAGCACGATTCCCCTGCAATGGCTCCAGAGACATTCTGCATTCCACATCATACATGAGAAGTGGCTTGACTTCCCTTAGGCAACTCCAGAGATTCCCTGAGACACCTGTCTCAAGGCTAGAGGAATAGCAATTTCAGCACAAGTCTAGATGAACACCAATTTCAGCACAGCAATTCGAGGAAAGCTCCGTGCACACCAAATTGTCTCAAGATGAGAGTTGAATCCCTGGCTTCGAATGAAGAGGTATGCCAATTTTCCACAAGCACCTCAATAGGAGGCTTCCCTCAGCAATAGGTATGTGAGAGGGACCCTGATTTTTCTGCCTCAAGTGAATTGACAGCTAGATGCCCTGACTTGAAAGAAGGCCGGATTTCCCTGCAGTGGCTTAAATGCAGGCTCGTCTTTCATCTCACAAGATGAAGGGATTTCCATATTCCCTGTGGACATCCTAGAGAAAGCCGTACATCCCTGCCTCATCTGGACAGGAGGCCTCACATCCCTTTGATACATCGAGAGGAAACCGGAGTTCAGTGGTTCAAAAGGTGACGATGCCTGACTATTCTTGATCATTTATAGGGAGCCCAATATCACTGTGGCCACTAGAAAGGGACACTCGGTCTCTGACCTCACCGTGAGAAGCTCTGTATTGCCCTGTGAGCCTCGTGGAGATTCCTGAGGTGTCCCTCGTAGATAGACAGGAGTACTGACATCACTGAACAAACACGAGTTTTGAATGACCATCCCCGCTGTAACTTGAGAATGTACACCAGGTTACTGCTGCATCTTGAGAAAATGCATGAGACTTCCCCTTGCTGCGAGATGTGGCCCAATTCGCCTGCATTGCCTGCAGAGCAATTCCATGTTCCCAATCAAACACGTAAGGAACCTTGATTTGCTTGATGGAACTCCAGAGAGTCACCAAGAACACTGTGACATGTCTACTAGGACACCGATGTCACTGCAGGAATGTGAAATACCTCGCTGTACCCCAAATCAACTTGATTTGAAGCTTGATTCCCCTTCATTTGTTCCAGAGCCATCCAGCGTTCCACGTCATACACGATAAGTGGCTTGACTTCCTTTAGGCACCTCCAGAGATTCCCTGAGACACCAGTCTCAAGTCTAGAGGAACACCAATTTCAGCACAAGTCTAGAGGAACACCAATTTCAACACAGCAACTCGAGGAAAGCTCCGTGCACCCCATATCATCTCGAGATGAGAGCTGATTCCCTGGCCTCAACTGAAGAGGTAAGCTAACATTCCACAAGCACCTCAAGAGGAGGCTTCCCTCAGCAATAGGTATGTGACAGGGACCCTGAGTTTGCTGTCTCAAGCGGAATGGCCACCGAGATGCCCTGACGGGAAAGAAGGCCAGATTTCCCTTCAGTCCTTGAATGCAGGCTCTTCTTTCATCTCACAAGATTAAGGGATGTCTGAATCCACTGTGGAGACCATAGAGAAAGGCCTAGGTCCCCGCATCATCTGGACAGGAAGCCTCACATCCCTTTAACACATCAAGAGGCACGCGGAGTTTAGTTTTTCAAAAGGTGACAATGCCTGTCTCTTCCTGAAAATTGATAGGAATCCCAATACACTGTGGCAACTAGAAAAGGACACTTGGTTTCCCGCCTCACTTCAAAAACAGTGTGTATTGCCCTGCCAAGCCTCGTGGAGATTCCTGTGGTGTCCCTCGTAACTAGACAGGAGTCCTGACGTCACTGAACAAACACGAGTTTTGAAGGATCACCCCCGAAGTATCTCGAGAATATACCCCAGGTTCCTGCCGCAACTAGAGAAAAAACATGAGACTTACCTTGCACCGTGAAATGAGGCCAGATTCCACTGAACTTTGTGCAGAGCAATTCGTATTCCAAGTCAAACATGTAAGGAGCCTTAATCTGCATGATGGAACTCCAGAGAGTCCCCAAGAACACTGTCACAAGTCTAGAAGGACACTGATGTCACCGTAGGAATTTGAAATAGCTCGGTGTGCCTCAAATCAACTCGAGATGAAGCCTGATTCCCCTGCATTGGCTCCAGAGCCATCCCACGTTCCACATCATACACGATAAGTGACTTCACTTCCTTTAGGCAATTCCAGAGATTCCCTGAGACACCCGTCTGTAGTCTAGAGGAACACAAATTTCAGAACAACTTGAGGAAAGCTCCGTGCACCCCATATCATCACGTGATCAGAGCTGATTCCCTGTCTTCGACTGAAGAGGTAATCCAACTTTCTACAAGCACATCAAGAGGAGGCTTCCCTCAGCAATAGGTATGTGAGAGGGACTTTGAGATTGCTGCTTCACGTGGAATGGGCACCAAGATGACCTGATCCGAAAGAAGGCCTGATTTACCTGCAGTGCTTTCAGTGCAGGCTAGTCTTTCCTCTCACAAGAAGAAGGGTTGTCTGAATCCCCTGTGGAAACCCTGGAGAAAGCCCTAGGTCCCCGCCTCATCTAGACAGGAGTCCTTGCATCCCTTCGACACCTCGAGAGGCAGGCAGAGTTCAATGCGTCAAAAGGTGACGATGCCTGGCGCTTCTTGAAAATTGATAAAAATCACAATATCATTGCGGCAACTATAAAGGGACACTGGGTCTCCCACCTCACCCCGAGAAGCGTGATATTGGCCTTCCAAGCCTCGAGGATATTCCTGAGGTGTCCCTCGTAAATAGACAGGAGTCCTGACATCGCTGAACAAACACGAAATTTGAAGGATCACCCCTGCTGTAACTCGAGAATATACCCCAAGTTCCTGCTGCAACTCGAGAAAAACCATGAGACTTTCCAATCGCCGTGAGATGAGGCCCGATTCCCCTGCATTGTGTGTTTTCAATCAAACACTCATGGATGATTGATTTGCTTGATGGAACTCCAGAGAGTGCCCAAGAACACTGTCTCAAGTCTAGAAGGACACTGTTGTCACTGCAGGAATGAGAAATAGCTTGGTGTACCCCAAATCAACTCAAGGTGAAGCCCGATTACTCTGCATTGGCTCCAGATCCATCCTGCATTCCTAATCATACACAACAGGTGGCTTGACTTCCTTTAGGCAACTCCAGAGATTCCCTCAGACACCCATCTCAAGTCTAATGGAACACCAATTTCAGCACAGCAACTCGAGGAAAGCTCCTTGCAACAAAAATCGTCTCTAGATTAGAGCTGATTCCATGGATTTGACTGAAGAGGTATGCCAACTTTCCACAAGAACCTCAAGAGCAGGCTTCGCTCAGCAATAGGTATGTGAGAGGGACCCTGATTTTGCTAACTCAAGTTGAATGGACACGACATGCCCTGACTCGAAGCAAGGCCAGATTTCCCTGCAGTGGCTTGCATGCAGGCTTGTCTTTCACCTGACAAGATGAAGGGATGTCTGAATACCTTTTGAAGAACCTAGAGAAAGCCTGTAGTCCGCAGCTCCTCTGAACAGGAGGCCTCACATCCCTTTGCAAAGTCGAGTGGCACTCAGAGTTCAATGTTTCAAAAGCTGACGATGCCTGACTCTTCTTGAAAATTAATAGAAATCCCAATATCCATGTGCAAACTGGAAAGGGACACTGGGTCTCCCACCTCACGTTGAGAAGCGTCCATATTGTACTGCCAAGCTTCGTGGATATTCCAGAGGTGTCACTCATAACTAGACAGGAGTCCTGATGTCGCTGAACAAACATGAGTTTAGAAGGGCCATCCCCGCCATAACTTGAGAATATACCCCAGCTTCCCACCGCAACTCGTGAAAAACCATAAGACTTCCCCCTCGCAGTGAGATGAGGCCCGATTCCCCTGCATTGCATGCAGAGCAATTCCATGTTCCCCATCAAACAGGTAAGGAGCCTTGATTTGCTTGATGCAACTCCAGAGAGTCCACAAGATCACTCTCAGAAGTCTAGAAGGACACTGATGTCCCCGTAGGAACGTGAAATAGTTTGTTGAACCCCAAATCAACTCAAAAATAAGCCCGATTCCAATGCTTTGGCCCCAGAGCCATCCCACATTCCATATCATACACGACAAGTGGCTTGACTTCCTTTACCCAACTTCAGAGATTCCCTGAGACATCCGTCTCAATTCTAGAATAACACCAATATCAGCATAGCAACTTGAGGAAAGCTCCTTGTACCCCATATCATATCGAGATGAGAGCCGATTCCCTGGCTTCGACTAAAGAGGTAAGCCAACTTTCCAAAAGCAGCTCAAGAGGAGGCTTCCCTCAGTAAGAAGTATGTGAAAGGGACCCTGAATTTGCTGCCTCAAGTGGAATTGACATCGAGATGCCCTGTCTCGAAAGAAGGCTGGATTTCCCTGCAGTGGTTTGAATGCCAGCTCATCCATAATCTCACAAATGAAGGGATATCTGAATCCCCTGTGTAGACCCTAGCTTGAGCCCTAAGTCCCCGCCTCATCTGTACAGGTGGACTCACATCCCTTTGACACCGGTAGAGGCACGCGGAGTTCAATGCTTCAAATGGTGACGATGCCTGACTCTTGTTGAAAATTGATAGGAATCCCAATATCACTGTGGCAACTAGAAAGGGAACCTGGGTCTCCTGCATCACCTCGAGAAGCATCCGTATTGCCCTGCAAAACCTCGAGGAGATTCCTGAGGTTCCCCTCGTAACTAGACAGGAGTCCTGAAGTTGCTGAACCAACATGAGCTTTGAAGGATCATCCCTGCTGTAACTTGAGAATATAGCATAGGTTCCCGCCGCAACTCAAGGAAAACCATGAGACTCCCCCCTCGGCATGACATGAGGCCCGATTCCCCTGCATTTTGTGCAGTGCAATTCCATGTTCCCAATCAAACACGTAAGAAGCCTTCATTTGCTTGATGGAACTCCAGAGAGTATCTTAGAACACTGTCAAAGTCTAGAAGGACACTGATGTCACGGCAGTAATGCGAAATAGCTCGGTGTACCCAAAATATACTCAAGATGAAGCCCGATTCCCCTGTATTGGCTCCAGAGTCATCCCGCATTCCACATCATACACAGCAAGTGGCTTGACTTCCTTTAGGCAACTCCAGAGTTTCCCTGAGACACCCGTCTCAAGTCTAGAGGAACACCAATTTCAGCATAGCAACTCGAAGAAAGCTCCATGTACCCCAAATCGTCTTGAGGTGAGAGCTGATTCCCTGGCTTCAACTGAAGAGGTATGCCAATTTCCCACAAGCACCTCAAGAGGAGGCTTCCTTCAGCAATAGGTATGTTATAGGGACCCTGAGTTTGCTGCCTCAAGTGGAATGGACACCGTGGTGCCCTGACTCGAAAGAAGGCCGGATTTCCCTGCAGTGGCTTGAATGCATGCTCCTCTTTCATCTCACAAGAGAAAGGGATGTCTGAATCCCGTGTGGAGACCATAGAGAAAGCTCTAGGTGTCAGCGTCATCTGGAGAGGAGGCGTCATAACCCATTGACACCTCGAGAGGCACGCGGATTTCAATGCTTCAAAAAGTAATTATTTATGACTCTTCTTGAAAATTGATAGGAATCCCAATATCACTTTCACAACTAGAAAGAGACCCTTGGTCTACTGCCTCACATCGAGAAGCGTACATATTTTCCTGCCAAGCCTGGTGGAAATTCCTTAGGTGTCCCACGTTACTAGACAGGAGTTGTGACGTCGCTGAACAAACACGAGTTTTGAATGGCCATCCCCATAACTCGAGAATATACCCCAGTTTCCCACTACGACTTGAGAAAAAACATGAGACTTCCCTGCATTGCGTGCAGGGCAATTCCATGTTCCCCATCAAGCATATAAGGAGCCTTGATTTGCTTGATGGAACTCCAGAGAGTCCCTAAGAACACTGTCACAAGTCTAGAAGGACACTGATGTCACTGCAGGAATGCGAAATATCTCAATATACCCCAAATCACCTCGAGATTAAGCCCACTTCCACTGCATTGGCTCCAGAGCCATCCCGCGTTCCACATCATACACGAGAAGGGGATTGACGTCCTATAAGCAACTCCAGATTCCCAGAGACACTCGTCTCAAGTCTAGAGGAACACCAATTACAGCACAGCAACTCGAGGAAAGCTCCGTGCACCCCATATTGTCTCGAGATGTGAGCTGAATCCCTGGCTTCAACTGAAGAGTTAAGCCAAGATTCTACAAGCACCTCAAGAGGAGGCTTCCCTCTGCAATAGGTATGTGAGAGGGACGCTGAGCTTGCTGCCTCAAGTGGAATGGACATTGAGATGCCCTGACTCGAAAGAAGGCCGGGTTTCCCTGCAGTGTTTTGAATTCAGGCTCGTCCTTCATCTCACAAGATGAAGGATGTCTGAATTCCCTGTGGAGACCCTAGAGAAAGGCTTAGGTCGCTGCCTCATCTGGATAGGAGGCCTCACATCCCTTTGACAACTCGAGAGGCATGCGGAGTTCAATGCTTCAAAAGGTGACGATGCCTGCCTCTTGTTTAAAATTGATAGGAACCCCAATATCACTTTCGAAACTTGAAAGGGACCCACGGTCTACTGCCTCACCTTAAGAAACGTCTGTATTGCCCTGCCAAACCTCATGGAAATTCCTGAGGTTTCCCTCCTAACTAGACGGGAGTCCTGACATCCCTGAACAAACACGAGCTTTGAAGGATAATCCTCAGTGAAACTCGACAATATACCCCTGGTTCCCATCACAATTCGAGAAAAATCAGGAGACTTCTTCGTCGTCGTGAGATTAGGCCCGAATCCCCTGCATTGCATTCAGACCATTTCCATGTTCCCAATCACACAGGTAAGGCCCCTTGATTTGCTTGATGGAACTCCAGAGAGTCCCCAAGTACACTGCCACAATTCTAGAAGGACACTGATGTCACTGCAGGAATGCGAAATAGCTCTGTGTAACTCAAATCACCTGGAGATGAAGCCCAATTCCCCTGCATTGGCTCCAAAGCCAACCCACGTTCGACATCATACATGACAAGTGGTTGGACTTCCTTTAGGCATATCCAGAGATTCCCTGAGACAATCGTCTCAAGTCTATAGGAACACCAATTTCAGCACAGCATCTCGAGGAAAGCTCCGTGCACCCCTTATTGTCTTGAGATGACAGCTGATTCCCTGGCTTCGACTGAATAGGGAAGCGAAATTTCCACAAGCACCTCAAGAGGAGGATTCCCTCAGCAACAGGTATGTGAGAGGGATCCTGAGTTTGCTGCCTCAAGTGGAGTGGACAACGACATGTCCTGACTTGAAAGAAGGCCGGATTTCCATGCAGTGGCTTGAACACATTCTCGTCTTTCATCACACAAGATGAAGGGATGTATGAATCTCCTGTGGAGTGCATAGAGAAAGCCCTAAGTCCCCACCTAATCTGGACAGGAGGCCTCACATGAGATAGACATCTCGAAAGGCATGGAGAGTTCAATGCTTCAATGATGCCTGATGCCTGATGATGCCTGACTCTTGTTGAAAATTAATAGGAATCCCAACATCACTGTGACAACTAGAAAGGGACACTGGATCTCCTGTCTCACCTCGAGAAGCATCCGTATTTCCCTGCCAAGTCTCGTGTAGATTCCTGAGGTGTCCCTCGTAAATAGACAGGAGCCCTGATGTCGCTGAACAAACAGGAGCTTTGAAGAATCATCCCCACTGTAATTGGAGAATGTACCCCAGGTTCCCACCTCAACGCGAGATAAACAATGAGACTTCCCCCTTGCCACGAGATGAGGCCCGAATCCCCTGCACTGCATGCAGAGGAATTCTGTATTCACAAACAAACCTGTAAGGATCCTTTATTTGCTTTATGGACCTCCAGAGAGTCCCCAGAAACACTGTCTCAAATCTAGAAGGACAATGATGTCACCGCTGGCTGGATCGCAAAATAGCTCAGTGAACCCCAAATCAACTCGGGATGAAGCCCGCTTCCACTGCATTGGCTCCAGAGCCATTCAGCATTCCACATCATACATGACAAGTGGCTTGACTTCCTTTAGGCAACTCCAGAGATTCCCTGAGACACCCGTCTCAAGTCTAGAAGAACAGCTATTGCAGCACAGCAACAAGAGGAAATCCCAATGCACCCCATATTGTCTCGAGGAGAGAGCTGATTCCCTGGCTTCGACTGAAAAGGTATGCCAACTTTCCACAAGTACCTCTAAAGGAGGCTTCCCTCAGCAATAGGTATGTGAGAGGGACCCTGAGTTTGTTGCCTCATGTGGAAAGGACACCACGATGCCCTGATTCAAAAGAAGGTCAGATTTTCCTGCATTGGCTTAAATGCAGGTTCATCTTTAATCTCACAAGATGAAGGGATGTCTGAATCCCCTGAGGAGCCCCTGGATAAGGCCCTAGGTTCCCATTTCATCTGGACAGGAGACCTCACATGCCTTTGACACCTCGAGAGGCACACAGAGTTCAATGCTTCAAAAGGTGACGATGCCAGACTCTTGTTGAAAATTCATAGGAATTGCAATATCACTCTGGCAACTAGAAAGGGAAACTGGCTCTCCTGCCTCACCTCGAGAAGCGTCCATATTGCTCAGCCAAGCCTCGAGGAGGTTCAGGAGTTGTCCCTCATAACTAGAGAGGATTCCTGACTTTGCTGAACTAACATGAGCTTTGAAGGATCATCCCCGCCGTAACTCGAGAATATATCCCAGGTTCTCACTGCAATTCGAGAATACCATGAGATTTCACACTCACCGTGAGATGAGGCCCAAATCCCCTGCACTGCATGCAGAGCAATTCCATGTGACCAATCAAACAAGTAAGGAGCCTTGATTTGCTTGATGGAACTCCAGAGAGTCCCCAAGAACACTGTCACAAGTCTAAAAGGAAACTGACATCAACGCAGAAAGGCAAAATAGCTCGGTGTACCCCTATTCAACATGAGATGAAGCCCGATTCCCCTGCAGTGGCTCCAGTGCTATTCGATATTCTACATCTTACACAACAAGTGGCTTGACTTCATTTAGGCAAGACCCGAGATTCCCTGAGACAACAGTCTCAAGTCTAGAGGAACACCAACTTCAGTATAGTAACTTGAGGAAAGCTCCGTGCATAGCAAATCGTCTCGAGATGAGAGCTGATTCCCTGGTTTCGACTGAAGAGTTATGCCACCTTTCCACAAACACCTCAAGAGGAGGCTTCCCTCAGCAATAGGTATTTGAGAGGTACCCTGAGTTTGCTGCCTCAAGTGGAATGGACACCGAGATGCCCTGACTTGAAGGAAGGCTGGATATCCCTGCAGTGATTGAAAGCAGGCTCATCTTTCATCGCACAAGAGGAAGGCATGTCTGAATCCCTTGTGTAGACTCTAGAGAAAGTCCTAAGTCCCCGACTTATATGGAGAGGAGGCCTCACATCACTTTGACACCTCGAGAGGCACAAGGAGTTCAATGCTTCAAAAGGTGACGATGCCTGATTCTTGGTGAAAATTGATAGGAATCCCAATATCACTGTGGCAACTAGAAAGGGACACTCGGTCTCCCACCTCACATCAAGAAGCGTCCCTATTGCAATGCCAAGCTTCGAGGAAATTCCTCAGGTGTCCCTCGTGCCTAGACAGGAGTCCTGACATCACTGAACAAACACGAGTTTTGAAGGATTGTCCCCACCGTAACTCAAGAATATACCCCAGGTTCCCTCCGAAACTACAGAAAAATGTTGAGACTTCTCACTCGCCGCGCGATGAGGCCCGATTCCCCTGCATTATGTGCAGAGCAATGCCGTTTTCCCAACCAAACATGTAAGGAGCCTTGATTTGCTGGATGGTACCCCAGAGAGCCCCCAAAACCTCTGTCACAAGTCTAGAAGGACACTGATGTCACTGCAGGAACAAGAAATATTTCGGTTTACACCAAATCAAAATGAGATGAAGCCCAGTTCCCCTGCATTGGCTCCAGAGCCATCCCGTGTTCCACATCTTACACAGCAAGTGGCTTGACTTCCCTTAGGCAACTCCAGAGATTCCATGAGATACCCGTCTCAAGTCTAGAGGAACACCAATTCCAGCACAGGAAATCGAGGAAAGTTCCGTATACCCCAAATCATCTCGAGATGAAAGCTGATTCCCTGGCTTTGACTGAAAAGGTATCCCAAATTTCCACAAGTACCTCAAGAGGAGGCTTCCCTCAGCAGTAGGTATTTGAGAGGTACCCTGAGTTTGCTGCCTCAAGTGGAATGGACACCGAGATGCCCTGACTAGAAGGAAGGCTGGATTTCCCGGCAGTGGATTGAAAGCAGGCTCATCTTTCATCTCACAAGAGGAAGGGAAATCTGAAGCCCTTGTGTACACTCTAGAGAAAGTCCCAAGTCCCCAAGTCATCTGGAGAGGAGGCCTCACATCAGTTTGACACCTTGAGAGGCACAAGGAGTTCAATGCTTCAAAAGGTGACGATGCCTGAATCTTGGTGATAATTGATAGGAATCCCAATGTCACTGTGGCAACTAGAAAGGGACACTCGGTCTCCCGCCTCACATCAAGAAGCGTCCCTAATGCAATGCCAAGCTTGAGGATATTCCTCAGGTGTCCCTTGTACCTAGACAGGAGTCCTGACATCACTGAACAAACACGAGTTTTGAAGGATTATCCCCACCGTAACTCGAGAATATACCCCAGGTTCCCTCTGAAACTTGAGAAAAATGTTGAGACTTCCCCCTCTCTGCTATTTGAGGCCCGATTCCCCTGAATTATGTGCAGAGCAATGCTGTTTTCCCAACAAAACATGTAAGGAGCCTTGATTTGCTGGATGGTACCCCAGAGAGTCCCCAAAAACAGTGTCACAAGTCTAGAAGGACACTAATGTCACTGCAGGAACAAGAAATATTTCAGTGTACCCGAAATCAAAATGACATGAAGCCCAGTTCCCCTGCATTGGCTCCAGAGCCATCCCGTGTTCCACATCTTACACAGCAAGTGGCTGGACTTCCCTTAGGCAACTCCAGAGATTCCATGCGACACCCGTCTCAAGTCTAGAGGAACACCAATTCCAGCACAGGAAATCAAGGATAGTTCCGTATACCGCAAATCGTCTCGAGATGAGAGGTGACTCACTGGCTTCGACAGAAAAGGTATGCCAACTTTCCACAAGAACCTCAAGAGGAGGCTTCCCTCAGCAGTAGGTATGTGAGAGTTACCTTTAGTTTGCTGCCTCAAGTGGAATGGACACCGAGATGCCATGACTAGAAAGAAGGCCAGATTTCCCTGCAGTGGCTTGAATGCAGGCTCGTTTTTCACCTCACAAGATGAAGGGATGTCTTGTGGAGGCCCTAGAGAAAGCCCTCAGTCCCTGCCTCATCAGGACAGGAGGCCTCACATCCCTTTGACACGTCGCGAGGCACGCAGAGTTCAATGCTTCAAAGGGTGACGATGCCTGACTCTTCTTGAATATTTATAGGAATCCCAATATCACTGTGGCAACTAGAAAGGGACTTTGGGTCTCCCGCTTCACCTCAAGAAGCCTAGATATTGCCCTGGCAAGCCTCGTGGATATTCCTGAGGTGTCCCTCGTAACTAGACAGGAGTCTTGACGTCGCTGAACAGACACCAGTTTTGAATGGCCAGCCCTGCCATAACTCAAGAGTGTACCCCAGGTCCCCAACACAACTCGAGAAAATATATGAGACTCCCCCTCAACTCGAGATGAGGCCTGATTCCCCTGCATTGCATGCAGAGCAATTCCGTGTGCCCAATCAAACACATAAGGAGGCTTGAGTTCCTTGATGGAACTCCAGAGAGTCCCCAAGAACACTGTCACAAGTGTAGAAGGACACTGATGTCACTTCAAGAATGCGAAATAGCTCTGTGTACTCCAAATCAACTCGAGATGAAGACTGATTTCTCTGTATTGGCTCCAGAGCTATCCCGCATTCCACATCATACACGACAAGTGGCTTGACTTCCTTTAGGCAACTCCAGTGATTCCCTGAGACCCCTGTCTCAAGTCTAGAGGAACACCAGTTCAGAACAGCAACTTGAGTAAAGTTCCGTGCACCCTAAATCCTCTCGAGATGAGAGCTGATTCCCTGGTTTTGACTGATGGGGTATGCCCACTTTCCACAATCACCTCAAGAGGAGGCTTCCCTCAGCAACTGGTATATGAGAGGGACACTGAGTTTGCTGCCTCAAGTGGAATGAACACCGAGATAGCCTGACTCAATAGAAGGCCGGATTTCCCTGCAGAGGCTTTAATGCAGGCTCGTCTATCATCTCACAAGATGAAGGGATGTCTGAATCCCCTGTGGAGACCCTAGAGAAAGCCCTAGGTCCCCGCTTCATCTGGACAGGAAGACTGACATCCCTTTGACACCATGAGAGGCACGCGGAGTTCACTGCCTCAAAAGGTGATGATGCCTGATTCTTGTTGAAAATTGATAGGAATCCCAATATGAATGTGGCAATTAGAAAGGGACGCTAAGTCTCCCGCCTCACATCAAGAATTGTCCCTATTGCAATGCCAAGCTTCGAGGAGATTCCTCACGTGTCCCTCGTACCCACACAGGAGTCCTGACATCACTGAACAAACACGAGTTTTGAAGGATCACCCCCGCCATAACTCGAAAATATACCCCAAGTTACCTCCGCAACTTGAGAAAAACGTTGAGAATAGACCCTCACCACAAGATGAGGCCCGATTCTCCTGCATTATGTGCAGAGCAATGCTGTGTTACCAAGCAAACACGTAAGGTGCCTTGATTTGCTTGATGGAACTCTAGAGAGTCCCCAAGAACACTGTCACATGTGTAGAAGGACACTGATGTCACCGCAAGAATGCGAAATAGCTCTGTGTACTCCAAATTAACTCGAGATGAAGACTGATTTCTCTGTATTGGATCCAGATCCATCCCATATTCCACATCATACATGACAAGTGGCTTGACTTCCTTTAGGCAACTCCAGTGATTCCCTTGAGACCCCTGTCTCAAATCTAGAGGAACACCAGTTTCAGCACAGCAACTCGAGTAAAGTTCTGTGCACCCTAAATCCTCTCGAGATGAGAGCTGATTCCCTGGTTTTGACTGAAGGGGTATGCCCACTTTCCACAATCACCTCAAGAGGAGGCTTCCCTCAGCAACAGGTATGTGAGAGGGACCCTGATTTTGCTGCCTGAAGTGGAATGGACACCGAGATGCCGTGACTCAAAAGAACATCTGATTTCCCTGCAGAGGGTTGAATGTAAGCACATCTTTCATCTCACAAGATGAAAGGATGTTTGAATGGCCTGTAGAGACCCTCGAGAAAGTCCTATGTCCCCGCCTCATCTGGAGAGGATGCCTGACAACCCTTTAACACTTAGAGAGGCACGCCGAGTTCAATGCTTCTAAAGTGGAGGATGCCTGACGCTTGTTGAAAATTGCTAGCAATCCCTATATCAATATGGTAACCATAAAGGGACCCTGGGTCTCCTGCCTCACCTCGAGAAGCATCCGTACTGCCCTGTGAAGCCTCAAGGAAATTCCTGAGGTGTCCCTCGTAACTAGAGAGGAGTCCTGTTGTTGCTGAACAAACACGAGCTTTGAAGGATCATCCCCACAGTAACTCGAGAATATACGCAGGGTGCCAACTGAAACTCAAGAAGAACCATGAGACTTCCATTTTGCAGCGAGATGAGGCCCATTTCCACTGCATTGCATGCAGATCAGTTCCATGTCCCCATCAAACACATAAGGAGCCTTGATTTGCTTGATGGAACTCCAGAGAGTCTCCAAGAACACTGTCACAAGTCTAGAACGACACTGATGTCACTGCAGCAATGTGAAAAAGCTCACTGTACCCCAAATCTACTCGACATGAAGACCGATTTCCCTGCATTGGCTCCAGAGCCATCCCACGTTCCAAATCATACACGATAAGTGGCTTGACTTTCTTTAGGCAACTCCAGATATTCCCTGAGACACCCGTCTCAAGGCTAGAGGAACACCAATTTCAGCAGAGTAACTCGAGGAAAGCTCCGTGCACCCAAAATCATCTTGAGATGAGAGCTGATTCCCTGGCTTCGACTGAAGAGGTATGCCAACTTTCCACAAACACCTCAAGAGGAGGCTTCCCTCAGCAATAGGCATGTGAGAGGGACCCTGAATTTCCTGCCTCAAGTGGAATGGACACCAAGATGCCCTGACTCGAAAGAAGGCCGGATTTCCCTGCAGTGTCTTGAATGCAGGCTTGGCTTATCTCACAAGATGAAGAGACGTCTGAATCCCCTGGGGAGTCTCTAGACAAAGCCATAGGTCCCCGCCGCATCTGGACAGGAAGGGGCACATCCCTTTGACACCTCGAGAGGCATGCAGAGTTCAATGCTTCAAAAGGTGACGATGCCTGACTCTTTTTGAAAATTGATAGGAATTCCAATATGACTGTGGCAACTATAAAGGGACGCTGGGTCTCCTGCCTCACCTCGAGAAGCGTCTGTATTGCGCTGCCAAGCCTTGAGGAGATTCCTGAGTTGTCTTTCATAACTAGACAGGAGTGCTGACATCACTGAAGAAACAGGAGCTTTGAAGGATCATTCCTGACTTAAGTCGAGAATATACCCCAGGTTCCTGCCAAAACTCGATAAATACAGTGAGAATTCCCCCTTGCCGCGAGATGAGACCTGATGCCCCTGCATTGCGGGCAGAGCAATTCCATGCTCCCAATCAAACACATTAGTAGCCTTGATTTGCTTGAAGGAGCTCCAGAGAGTCACCAAGAACACTGTCACACGTCTAGAAGGACACTGATGCCACCACAAGAATGTGAAATAGCTTGTTGTACCACAAATCAATTCGAGATGAAGCACGACTCCCCTGCATTGGCTCCAGAGCCATCCTGCATTCCACATCATACATGACAAGTGGCTTGACTTCCTATAGGAAACTCCAGAGATTCCCTGAGACACCCGTCTCAAGTCTAGAAGAACACCTATTGCAGCACAGCAACAAGAGGAAATCCTCATGCACCCCATATCGTCTCGAGGAGAGAGCTGATTCCCTGGCTTTGACTGAAGAGGTATGCCAACTTTCCACAAGTACCTCTAAAGGAGGCTTCCCTCAGCAATAGGTATGTGAGAGGGACCCTGAGTTTGTTGCCTCATGTGGAAAGGACAGCACGATGCCCTGATTCGAAAGAAGGTTGGATTTTCCTGCATTGGCTTAAATGCAGGCTCATCTTTCATCTCACAAGATGAAGGGATGTCTGAATCCCCTGAGGAGCCCCTGGATAAATCCCTAGGTCCACGTCTCATCTGGACAGGAGGCCTCACATGCCTTTGAAACCTCGAGAGGCACACAGAGTTCAATGCTTCAAAAGGTGTCGATGCCTGACTCTTGTTGAAAATTCATAGGAATTGCAATATCACTCTGGCAACTAGAAAGGGAAACTGGCTCTCCTGCCTCACCTCGAGAAGCATCTGTATTGCGCAGCCAAGCCTCAAGGAGATTCCTGAGGTGTCCCTCGTAACTAGAGAGGATTCCTGACTTCGCTGATCAAACATGAGCTTTGAAGGATCATCCCCGCCGTAACTCGAGAATATATCCCAGGTTCTTGCCGAAACTGTAGAATACCATGAGATTTCACCGTCACCGTGAGATGAGGCCCAAATCCCCTGCACAGCATGCAGAACAATTCCATGTTCCCAATCAAACAAGTTCGAAGCCTTGATTGGCTTGATGGAAGTCCAGAGAGTCCCCAAGAACACTGTCACAAGTATAAAAGGACACTGACATCAAGGCAGAAAGCCAAAATAGCTCGGTGTACCCCTATTCAACACGAGATGAAGCCCGATTCGCCTGCAGTGGCTCCATGGCTATTCCACATTCTACATCTTACACGACAAGTGGCTTGACTTCATTTAGGCAAGACCCGAGATTCTCTGAGACAACAGTCTCAAGTCTAGAGGAACACCAACTTCAGTATAGTAACTCGAGGAAAGCTCCGTGCACAGCAAATCGTCTCGAGATGAGAGCTGATTTCCTTGCTTCGACAGAAGAATTATGCCACCTTTTCACAAACAGCTCAAGAGGAGGCTTCCTTCAGCAATAGGTATTTGAGAGGTACCCTGAGTTTGCTGCCTAAAGTGGAATGGCCACCGAGATGCCCTGACTTGAAGGAAGGCTGGATTTCCCTGCAGTGGATAGAAAGCAGGCTCATCTTTCATCTCACAAGAGGAAGGGAAGTCTGAAGCCCTTGTGTACACTCTAGAGAAAGTCCTAAGTCTCCTCCTCCTCTGGAGAGGAGGCCTCACATCACTTTGACACCTCGAGAGGCACAAGGAGTTCAATGCTTCAAAAGGTGACGATGCCTGATTCTTGGTGAAAATTGATAGGAATTCCAATATCACTGTGGCAACTAGAAAGGGACACTCAGTCTCCCGCCTCACATCGAGAAGCGTCCCTATTGCAATTCCAAACTTCGAGGAAATTCCTCAGGTGTCCCTCGTACCTAGACAGGAGTCCTGACATCACTGAACAAACACGAGTTTTGAAGGATCATGCCCACCGTAACTCGAGAATATACCCCAGGTTCCCTCCGCAACTTGAGAAAAATGTTGAGACTTCCCCCTCTCCGCGAGATTAGGCCTGATTCCCGTGCATTATGTGGAGAGCAATGCAGTGTTCCCAACCAAACTTGTAAGGAGCCTTGAATTGCTGGATGGTACCCCAGAGAGTCCCCAAAAACACTGTCACAAGTCTAGAAGGACACTGATGTCACTGCAGGAACAAGAAATATTTCGGTGTACCCCAAATGAAAATGAGATGAAGCCCAGTTCCCCTGCATTGGCTCCAGAGCTATCCCGTCTTCCACATCTTATACAGCAAGTGGCTTGACTTCCCTTAGGCAACTCCAGAGAGTCCATGAGATACCCGTCTCAAGTCTAGAGGGACACAATTCCAGCACAGGAAATCGAGCAAAGTTCCATATACCCCAAATTGTCTCGAGATGAGAGCTGATTCCCTGGCTTCGACTGAAAAGGTATGCCAACTTTCCACAAGCACCTCAAGAGGAGGCTTCCTTCAGCAGTAGGTATGTGAGAGGGACCCTTAGTTTGCTGCCACAAGTGGAATGGACACCAAGATGCCATGACTTGAAAGAAGGCCAGATTTCCCTGCAGTGGCGTGAATGCAGGCTCGTCTTTCACCTCACAAGAAGAAGGGATGTCTGAATACCCTGTGGAGACCCTAGAGAAAGCCCTCGGTCCCCGTCTCATCAGGACAGGAGGCCTCACATTCCTTTGACAAGTCGCGAGGCATGCAGAGTTCAATGCTTCAAAGGGTGATGATGCCTGACTCTTCTTGAATATTTATAGGAATCCCAATATCACTGTGGCAACTAGAACGGGACTTTGGGTCTCCCGCTTCACCTCGAGAAGCCTAGATATTGCCCTGGCAAGCCTCATGGAGATTCCTGAGTTGTCCCTCGTAACTAGAGAGGAGTCTTGACATTGCTGAATAGACACCAGTTTTGAATGGCCATCCCTGCCGTAACTCAAGACTATATCCCAGTTCCCCACCGCAACTCGGAATATATATGAGACTTCCCCCTCAACTGGAGATGAGGCCTGATTCCCCTGCATTGCATGCAGAGCAATTCTGGGTGCCCAATCAAACACATAAGGAGGATTGATTTGCTTGATGGAACTCCAGAGAGTCCCCAAGAACACTGTCATAAGTGTAGAAGGACACTGATGTCACTGCAAGAATGCGAAATAGCTCTGTGTACTCCAAATCAACTCGAAATGAAGACTGATTTCTCTGTATTGGCTCCAGAGCCATCCCGCATTCCACATCATACATGACAAGTGGCTTGACTTCCTTTAGGCAACTCCAGTGATTCCCTGAGACCCCTGTCTCAAGTCTAGAGGAACACCAGTTTTAGCACAGCAACTCGAGTAAAGTTCCATGCACCCTACATCATCTCGAGATGAGAGCTGATTCCCTGGTTTTGACTGAAGGGGTATGCCCACTTTCCACAATCACCTCAAGTGGAGGCTTCCCTCAGCAATAGGTATATGAGAGGGACCCTGAGTTTGCTGCCTCAAGTGGAATGGACACCGAGATAGCCTGACTCAAAAGAAGGCCGGATTTCCCTGCAGAGGCTTGAATGCAGGCTCTTCTATCATCTCACAAGATGAAGGGATGTCTGAATCCCCTGTGGAGACCCTAGAGAAAGCCCTAGGTCCCCGCTTCATCTGGACAGGAGGGCTGACAACCCTTGACACCATGAGAGGCACGCGGAGTTCAATGCTTCAAAAGGTGACGATGCCTGACTCTTGTTGAAAATTGATAGGAATCCCAATATCACTGTGGCAACTAGAAAGGGACACTCGGTCTCCCGCCTCACATCAAGAAGCGTCCCTATTGCAATGCCAAGCTTCGACGAGATTCCTCACGTGTCCCTCGTACCCACACAGGAGTCCTGACATCACTGAACAAACATGTGTTTTGAAGGATCATCCCTGCCGTGACTCGAGAATATACCCCAGGTTCCCACCGCAACTTGAGAAAAACGTTGAGACGAGACCCTCTCCGTAAGATGAGGCCCGATTCCCCTGCATTATGTGCAGAGCAATGCTGTGTTCCCAAGCAAACACGTAAGGAGCCTTGATTTGCTTGATGGAACTCCAGAGAGTTTCCAAAAACACTGTCAGAAGTCTAGAAGGACACTGAAGTCACCGCAGGAACATGGAATAGTACGGTGTACCCTAAATCATATCGAGATGAAGCCTGATTCCCTAGCATTGGCTCCAGAGCCATCCTGCATTCCACATCTTACAAAACAAGTGGCTTGACTTCCTTTAGGCAACTTCAGAGATTCCATGAGATACCCCTCTCAAGTCTAGAGGAATACCAATTTCAGCACAGCAACTCGAAGAAAGCTCCATGCACACCATGTCATCTCGAGATGAGAGCTGATTCCCTGGCTTTGAATGAAGAGGTAAGCCAGCTATGCACAAGCACCTCAAGAAGAGGCTTCCCTCAGCAATAGGTATGTGAGAGGGACCCTGAGTTTGCTCCCTCAAGTGGAATGGACACTGAGATGCTGTGACTCGAAAGAGCGTCTGATTTCCCTGCAGAGGCTTGAATGTAGGTGCATCTTTCATCTCACAAGATGAAAGGATGTCTGAAACACCTGTAGAGACCCTAGAGAAAGTCATATGCCCCGCCTCATCTGGAGAGGATGCCTGACATCCCATTAAAACTTAGAGAGGTACGCCGAGTTCAATGCTTCTAAAGCGGAGGATGCCTGACGCTTGTTGAAAATTGATAGCAATCCCAATATCAATATGGCAACCATAAAGGGACCCTGGGTCTCCTGCCTAACGTCGAGAAGTATCTGTATTGCCCTGTGAAGCCTCAAGGAAATTCCTGAGGTGTCCCTCGTAACTAGACAGTAGCCCTGATGTTGCTGAACAAACAGGGGCTTTGAAGGATCATCCCCACAATAACTCGAGAATATATGCCAGGTGCCCACTGAAACTCGAGAAAAACCATGAGACTTCCCTTTTGCAGCGAGATGAGGCTCATTTTCACTGCATTGCATGCAGATCAGTTCCATGTACCCATCAAACACATAAGGAGCCTTGATTTGCTTGATGGAACTCCAGAGAGTCTCCAAGAACACTGTCACAAGGCTATAAGGACACTGATGTCACCACAGCAATGTGAAAAAGCTCAGTGTACCCCAAATCTACTTGACCGATGAAGACCGATTCCCTGCATTGGCTCCAGAGCCATCCCCCGTTCCAAATCATACATGATAAGTGGCTTGACTTTCTTTAGGCAATTCCAGATATTCCCTGAGACACCCGTCTCAAGGCTAGAGGAACACGAATTTCAGCAGTGTAACTCGAGGAAAGCTCCGTGCACCCCAAGTCGTCTTGAGATGAGAGCTGATTCCATCGCTTCGACTGAAGAGGTATGCCAACATTCCACAAACACATCAAGAGGAGGCTTCCCTCAGCAATAGGCATGTGAGAGGGACCCTGAATTTCCTACCTCAAGTGGAATGGACACCGAGATGCCCTGACTCGAAAGAAGGCCGGATTTCCCTGCAGTGTCTTGAATGCAGGCTTGGCTTTCATCTCACAAGATGAAGAGACGTCTGAGTCCCCTGGGGAGTCCCTAGACAAAGCCCTAGGTTTCCGCCGCATCTAGACAGGAAACCTCACATCCCTTTGACACTTCGAGAGGCATGCAGAGTTCAATTCTTCAAAAGGTGACGATGCCTGACTCTTCTTTAAAATTGACAGGAATTCCATTATGACTGTGGCAACTAGAAAGGGACCCTGGGTCTCCCGCCTCACTTCAAGAAGCGTCTGTATTGTGCTGCCAAGCCTTGAGGAGATTCCTGAGTTGTCCCTCATAACTAGACAGGAGTGCTGACATCACTGAAGAAACACGAGCTTTGAAGGATCATTCCTGACTTAGGTCGAGAATATACCCGAGGTTCCCATCAAAACTCGACATATACGGTGAGAATTCCCCCTCGCCACGAGATGAGTCCTGATGCCCCTGCATTGCGGGCAGAGCAATTCCGTGTTCCCAATCAAAGGCATTAGTAGCCTTGATTTGCTTGAAGGAGCTCCAGAGTGTCAACAAGAACACTGTCACACGTCTAGAAAGACACTGATGCCACTGCAAGAATGTGAAATAGCTTGTTGTACCACAAATCAATTCGAGATGAAGCACGATTCCCCCGCATTGGCTCCAGAGCCATCCTGCGTTCCACATCACACATGACAAGTGGCTTGACTTCCTTTAGGCAACTCCAGAGATTCCCTGAGACACCCGTCTCAAGTCGAGAGGAACAGCAATTTCAGAACAAGTCTAGAGAAACACCAATTTCAGCACAGCAAATCGAGGAAAGCTCCATACACACCAAATTGTCAGGAGATGAGAACTGATTCCCTGGCTTCGACTGAAGAGGTATGCCAACTTTCCACAAGCACCTCAAGAGGAGGCTCCCCTCAGCAGTCGGTATGTGAGAGGGACCCTTAGTTTGCTGCCTCAAGTTGAATGGACACCGACATGCCATGACTCGAAAGAAGGCCAGATTTCCCTGCAGTGGATTGAATGCATGCCCGTCTTTCATCTCACAAGATGAATGGATGCCTGAATCCCCACTTGAGTCCCTACAGAAAGCTCTATGTCCCCACCTCATCATGCCAGGAGACCTCACATACCTTTGAAACCTTGAGAAGAACACGGAGTTCACTGCTTCAAAAGGTGACGATGCCTGACTCTTTCTGAAAATGGATAGGAATCCCAATATCAAAATGGCAACTAGAAAGGGACCCTCGACCTCCCGTCTCACCTCGAGAAGCGGCCCTATTCCAATGCCAAGCTTCGGGGAGATTCATGAGATGTCCCTCATACCTAGACATGAGTGCTGAAGTCGCTGTACAAACACGAGTTTTGAAGGATCATCCTGCCATAACTCGAGAATATACCTAAAGGTTCCTGCCGCAACTCGAGAAAAACTATGAGACTTCCCACTCGCCGCGAGATGAGGCCTGATTCCCATTCATTGCATGCAGAGCATTTCCGTGTTCCAAATCAAATATGTAAGGAGCCTTGATTTGCTTGATGGAACTCCAGAGAGTCCCCAGAAACACTGTCTCAAATCTAGAAGAACAATGATGTCACCGCTGGATCACAAAATAGCTCAGTGAATCCCAAATCAACTCGGGATGAAGCCCGCTTTCACTGAATTGGCTCCAGAGCCATTCAGCATTCCACATGATACATGACAAGTGGCTTGACTTCCTTTAGGCAACTCCAGAGATTGCCTGAGACACCCGTCTCAAGTCTAGAAGAACACCTATTGCAGCACAGCAACACGACGAAATCCCTATGCACCCCATATCGTCTCGAGGAGAGACCTGATTCCCTGGCTTTGACTGAAGAGGTATGCCAACTTTCCACAAGTACCTCTAAAGGAGGCTTCCCTCAGCAATATATATGTGAGAGGGACCCTGAGTTTGTTGCCTCATGTGGAAAGGACAGCACGATGCCCTGATTCGAAAGAAGGTCGGATTTTCTTGCATTGGCTTAAATGCAGGCTCATCTTTCATCTCACAAGATGAAGGGATGCCTGAGTCCCCTGAGGAGCCCCTGGATAAAGCCCTAGGTCCCCGTCTCATCTTTAGAGGAGGCCTCACATGCCTTTGACACCTCGAGAGGCACACAGAGCTCAATGTTTCAAAAGGTGACGATGACTGACTCTTGTTGAATATTCATAGGAATTGCAGTATCACTCTGGCAACTAGAAAGGGAAACTGGCTCTCCTGCCTCACCTCGAGAAGCGTCCGTATTGCCCAGCCAAGCCTCAAGGAGATTCCTGAGGTGTCTCTCATAACTAGAGAGGATTCCTGACTTCGCTGAACAAACATGAGCTTTGAAGGATCATCCCTGCCGTAACTCGAGAATATACCCCATTTTCGCGCCGCAACTCGAGAATACCATGAGATTTCACCTTCACCATGAGAGGAGGCCCAAATCTCCTACACTGCATCAGAGCAATTCCATGTTCCCAATCAAACAAGTAAGGAGCCTTGATTTGCTTGTTGGAACTCCAGAAAGTCCCCAAGAACACTGTAAGACGTCTAAAAGGACACTGACGTCAACGCAGAAAGGCAAAATAGCTCGGTGTACCCCTATTCAACACGAGATGAAGCCCGATTCCTCTGCAGTGGCTCCAGTGCTATTCCACATTCCACATCTTAGACGACAAATGGCTTGACTTCATTTAGGCAAGACCGAGATTCCCTGAGACAACAGTCTCAAGTCTAGAGGAACACCAACTACAGTACAGTAACTCAAGGAAAGCTCCGTGCACAGCAAATCGTCTCGAGATGAGAGCTGATTCCCTCGATTTGACCGAAGAGTTATGCCACCTTTCCACAAACACCTCAAGAGGAGGCTTCCCTCAGCAATAGGTAATTGAGAGGTACCCTGAATTTGGTGCCTCAAGTGGAATGGACACCGAGTTGCCCTGACTTGAAGGAAGGCTGGATTTCCCTGCAGTGGATTGAAAGCCGGCTCTTCTTTCATCTCACAAGAGGAAGGGAAGTCTGAAGCCCTTGTGTACACTCTAGAGAAAGTCCTAAGTCTCCTCCTCCTCTGGAGAGGAAGCCTCACATCACTTTGACACCTCGAGAGGCACAAGGAGTTCAATGCTTCAAAGGTGACGATGCCTGATTCTTGGTGAAAATTGATAGGAATTCCAATATCACTGTGGCAACTAGAAAGGGACACTCGGTCTCCCGCCTCACATCGAGAAGCGTCCCTTTTGCAATGCCAAGCTTTGACGAAATTTCTCAGGTGTCCCTCGTACCTAGATAGGAGTCCTGACATCACTGAACAAACACGAGTTTTGAAGGATCATCCCCACCGTAACTCGAGAATATACCCCAGGTTCCCTCCGAAACTTGAGAAAAATGTTGAGACTTCCCCCTGGCCGCGAGATGAGGCCCGATTCCCCAGCATTATGTGCAGAGCAATGCCGTGTTCCCAACCATACATGTAAGGATCCTTGATTTGCTGGATGGTACCTCAGAGAGTCCCCAAAACCACTGTCACAAGTCTAGAAGGACACTGATGTCACTGCAGGAACAAGAAATATTTCTGTGTACCCCAAATCAAAATAAGATGAAGCCCAGTTCCCCTGCATTGGCTCCAGAGCCATCCCGTGTTCCACATCTTACACAGCAAGTGGCTTGACTTCCCTTAGGCAACTCCAGAGATTCCATGAGATACCCGTCTCAAGTCTAGAGGAACACCAATTCCAGCACAGGAAATCAAGGAATGTTCCGTATACCCCAAATCATCTCAAGATGAGAGCTGATTCCCTGGCTTTGACTGAAAAGGGATGCCAACTTTCCACAAGCACCTCAAGAGGAGGCTTCCCTCAGCAGTAGGTATGTGAGAGGGACCCTTAGTTTGCTGCCTCAAGTGCAATGAACACCAAGATGCCATGACTCGAAAGAAGGCCAGATTTCCCTGCAGTGGCTTGAATGCACGCTCGTCTTTCACCTCACAAGATGAAGGGATGTATGAATACCCTGTGGAGACCCTAGAGAAAGCCCTCCATCCCCGCCTCATCAGGAAAGAGGCCTCACATCCCTTTGACACGTCGAGAGGTACACAGAGTTCAATGCTTCAAAGGGTGACGATGCCCGACTCTTCTTGAATATTTATAGGAATCCCAATATCACTGTGGCAACTAGAAAGGGACTTTGGTTTTCCCGCTTCACCTCAAGAATCCTAGATATTGCCCTGGCATACCTCGTGGAGATTCCTGAGGTGTCCCTCGTAACTAGACAGGAGTCTTGACGTCGGTGAACAGACACCAGTTTTGAATGGCCATTCCTGCCGTAACTCAAGACTGTACCCCAGGTCCCGACCGCAAATCCAGACAATATATGAGACTTCCCCCTCAACTGGAGATGAGGCCTGATTCCCCTGCATTGCATGCAGAGCAATTCCGTGTGCCCAATCAAACACATAAGGAGGCTTGATTTGCTTGATGGAACTCCAGAGAGTCCCCAAGAACACTGTCACAAGTGTAGAAGGCCACTGATGTCACTTCAAGAATGCGAAATAGCTCTGTGTACTCCAAATCAACTCGAGATGAAGACCGATTTCTCTGTATTGGCTCCAAAGCCATCCCGCATTCCACATCATACACGACAAGTGGCTTGACTTCCTTTAGGCAACTCCAGTGATTCCCTGAGGCCCCTGTCTCAAGTCTAGACGAACACCAGTTTCAGCACAGCAACACAAGTAAAGTTCCATGCACCCTAAATCGTCTCACGATGAGAGCTGATTCCCTGGTTTTGACTGGAGGGGTATGCCCACTTTCCACAATCACCTCAAGAGGAGGCTTCCCTCAGCAATAGGTATATGAGAGGGACCCAGAGTTTGTTGCCTCAAGTGGAATGGACGCTGAGATAGCCTGACTCGAAAGAAGGCCCGATTTCCCTGCAGAGGCTTGAATGCAGGCTCGTCTATCATCTCACAAGATGAAGGGATGTCTGAATCCCCTGTGGAGACCCTAGAGAAAGCCGTAGGTCCCTGCCTCATCTGGACAGGAGGGCTGACATCCCTTTGACACCATGAGAGGCACATGGAGTTCAGTGCTTCAAAAGGTGATGATGCCTGATTCTTGTTGAAAATTGATAGCAATCCCAATATCACTGTGGCAACTAGAAAGTGACACTAGGTCTCCCGCCTCACATCAAGAAGCGTCCCTATTGCAATGCCAAGCTTCGAGGAGATTCCTTACGTGTCCCTCGTACCCGCACAGGAGTCCTGACATCACTGAACAAACACGAGTTTTGAAGGATCATCCCCGCCGTAACTCGAGAATATACCCCAGGTTCCCTCCACAATTGAGAAAAACGTTGAGACTTCACCCTCACCACAAGATGAGGCGCAATTCTCCTACATTATTTTCAAAGCAATGCTGTGTTCCCAAGCAAACACCTAAGGAGCCTTGATTTGCTTGATGGAACTCCAGAGAGTCCCCCAAAACTCTATCACAAGTCTAGAAGGACACTGAAGTCACCAGAGGAACACGGAATAGTTCGGTGTACCCCAAATCAAATCGAGATGAAGCCTGATTCCCTAGCATTGGCTCCAGAGCTATCCTGCGTTCCACATCTTACAAAACAAGTGGCTTGACTTCCTTTAGGCAACTTCAGAGACTGCATGAGATACCTGTCTCAAGTCTAGAGGAATACCAATTTCAGCACAGCAACTCGAGGAAAGCTCCGTGCACCCCATGTCATCTCGAGATGAGAGCTGATTCCCTGGCTTCGACTGAAGTGGTAAGCCAACTATCCACAAGCACCTCAAGAAGAGGCTTCCCTCAGCAATAGGTATGTGAGAGGGACCCTGAGTTTGCTGCCTCAAGTTGTATGGACACCGAGATGCTGTGACTCGAAAGAACGTCTGATTTCCCTGCAGAGGCTTGAATGTAGGTGCATCTTTCATCTCACAAGATGAAAGGATGTCTGAATCACCTGTAGAGACCCTAGAGAAAGTCCTATGTCCCTGCCTCATCTGGACCGGATGCCTGACATCCCTTTAACACTTAGAGTGGCACGCCGAGTTCAGTGCTTCTAAAGCAGAGGATGCCTGACGCTTGTTGAAAATTGATAGCAATCCCAATATCAATATGGCAACCAAAAAGGGACCCTGGGTCTCCTGCCTCACGTCGAGAAGCATCCGTATTGCCCTGTGAAGCCTCAAGCAAATTCCTGAGATGTCCCTCGTAACTAGACAGGTGTCCTGATGTTGCTGAACAAACAGGAGCTTTGAAGGATCATCCCCACAGTAACTCGAGAATATATGCCAGGTGCCCACTGAAACTCGAGAAATACCATGAGAATTCCCTTTTGCAGCGAGATGAGGCGCATTTCCACTGCATTGCATGCAGATCAGTTCCATGTCCCCATCAAACACATAAGAGCCTTGATTTGCTTGATGGAACTCCAGAGAGTCTCCAAGAACATTTTCACAAGTCTAGAAGGACACTGGTGTCACTGCAGCAATGTGAAAAAAGCTCAGTGTACCCGAAATCTACTCGACATGAAGACCGATTCCCCTGCATTGGCTTCAGAGCCATCCCACGTTCCAAATCATACACGATAAGTGGCTTGCCTTTCTTTAGGCAACTCCAGATATTCCCTGAGACACCCGTCTCAAGGCTAGAGGAACACCAATTTCAGCAGAGTAACTCGAGGAAAGCTCCATGCACCCCAAATCGTCTTGAGATGAGAGCTGATTCCATGGCTTCGACTGAAGGGGTATGCCAACTTTCCACAAACACCTCAAGAGGAGGCTTCCCTCAGCAATAGGCATGTGAGAGGGACCCTGAATTTCCTGCCTCAGGTGGAATGGACAGCGAGATGCCCTGACTCGAAAGAAGGCTGGATTTCCCTGTAGTGTATTGAAATCAGGCTGTTCTTTCATCTCACAAGAGGAAGGGATGTCTGAATCCCTTGTGTAGACTCTAGAGATAGTCCTAAGTCCCCGCCTCATCTGGAGAGGAGGCCTCACCTCACTTTGTCACCTCGAGTGGCACAAGGAGTTCAATGCTTCAAAAGGTGACGATGCCTGATTCTTGGTGAAAATTGATAGGAATCCCAATATCACTGTGGCAACTAGAAAGGGACATTCGGTCTCCCGCCTCACATTGAGAAGCGTCCCTATTGCAATGCCAAGCTTCGAGGAAATTACTCAGGTGTCCCTAGTACCTAGACAGGAGTCCTGACATCACTGAACAAACACGAGTTTTGAAGGATCATCCTCACCGTAACTCGAGAATATATCCCAGGTTCCCTCCGAAACTTGAGAAAAATGTTCAGACTTCCCACTCGCCGGGAGATGAGGCCCGATTCCCCTGCATTATTTGCAGAGCAATGCCGTGTTCCCAAACAAAAATGTAAGGAGCCTTGATTTGCAGGATGGTACCCCAGGGATTCCCCAGAAACACTGTCACAAGTCTAGAAGGACACTGATGTCACTGCAGGAACAAGAAATATTTCGGTGTACCCCAAATCAAAATTCGATGAAGCCCAGTTCCCCTGCATTGGCTCCAGAGCCATTCCGTGTTCCACATCTTACACAGCAAGTGGCTTGACTTCCCTTAGGCAATTCCAAAGATTCCATGAGATACCCGACTCAAGTATATAGGGACACCAATTCCAGCACAGGAAATTGAAGAAAGTTCCATATACCCCAATTCGTCTCGAGATGAGAGCTGATTCCCTGGTTTCGACTAAAAATCGTATGCCAACTTTCCACAAGCACCTCAAGAGGAGGCTTCCTTCAGCAATAGGCATATTAGAGGGACCCTGAATTTCCTGCCTCAAGTGGAATGGACACCGAGATGGCCTGAGTTGAAGGAAGGCTGGATTTCCCTGCAGTGGCTTAAATGCAGGCTTGGCTTTCATCTCACAAGATGAGGAGTCGTCTGAATCCCATGGGGATTCTCTAGACAAAGCCCTAGGTCCCCGCCGCATCTGGACAGGAAGCCTCACATCCCTTTGACACCTCGAGAGGCATGCAGAGTTCAATGCTTCAAAAGGTGACGATGCCTGACTCTTCTTGAAAATTGATAGGAATTCCAATATGACTGTGGCAACTAGAAAGGGACCCTGGGTCTCCCACCTCACCTCGAGAAGCATCTGTATTGCACTGCCAAGCCTTGAAGAGATTCCTGAGTTGTCCCTCATAACTAGACAGGAGTGCTGACATCACTGAAGAAACACGAGCTTTGAAGGATCATTCCTGACTTAAGTCGAGAATATACCCCAGGTTCCCACCAAAACTCGATGAATACTGAGAGAATTCCCCCTCGCCGCGAGATGAGGCCTGATGCCCCTGCATTGTGGGCAGAGCAATTCCGTGTTCCCAGTCAAACACATTAGTAGCCTTGATTTGCTTGAAGGAGCTCCAGAGAGTCACCAAGAACACTGTCACACGTCTAGAAAGACACTGATGCCACCGCAAGAATGTGAAATAGCTCGTTGTACCACAAATCAATTTCAGATGAAGCACGACTCCCCTGCATTGGCTCCAGAGCCATCCTGCGTTCCACATCATAGACGACAAGTGGCTTGACTTCCTTTAGGCAACTCCAGAGATTCCTTGAGACACCCGTCTCAAGTCTAGAGGAACAGCAATTTCAGCACAAGTTTAGAGGAACACCAATTTCAGCATAGCAATTCGAGGAAAGCTCCGTACACACCAAATTGTCACGAGATGAGAACTGATTCCCTGGCTTCTACTGAAGAGGCATGTCAACTTTCCGCAAGCAGCTCAAGAGGAGGCTTCCCTCAGCAGTAGGTATGTGAGAGGGACCCTTAGTTTGCTGCCTCAAGTGGAATGGACACCGAGATGCCATGACTCGAAAGAAGGCCAGATTTCCCTGTAGTGGATTGAATGCATGCCCGTCTTTCATTTCACAAGATTAATGAATGTTTGAATCCCGACTTGAGACCCTACAGAAAGCTCTATGTCCCCACCTCATCATGCCAGGAGACCTCACATACCTTTGAAACCTTGAGAAGAACACGGAGTTCACTGCTTCAAAAGGTGACGATGCCTGACTCTTTCTGAAAATGGATAGGAATCCCAATATCAAAATGGCAACTAGAAAGGGACCCTCGACCTCCCGCTTCACCTGGAGAAGCGTCCTATTGCAATGCCAAGCTTCGAGGAGATTCTAGAGGTGTCCCTCATACCTAGACATGAGTCCTGAATTCACTGTACAAACACGAGTTTTGAAGGATCTTCCCGACAGAACTCGAGAATATACCCAAAGGTTCCCACCGCAACTCGAGAAAAACCATGAGATTTCCCACTCGCCGCGAGATGAGGCCTGATTCCCATTCATTGCGTGCAGAGCAATTCCGTATTCCAAATCAAATATGTAAGGCGCCTTGATTTGCTTGATGGAACTCCAGCGAGTCCCCAGAAACACTCTCTCAAATCTAGAAGGACAATGATGTCTCTGCTGGATCGCAAAATAGTTCAGTGAACCCCAAATCAACTCGGGATGAAGCCCGCTTCCACTGCATTGGCTCCAGAGCCATTCAGCATTCCACATCATACATGACAAGTGGCTTGACTTTCTTTAGGCAACTCCAGAGATTCCCTGAGACACCCGTCTCAAGTCTAGAGGAACAGCAATTTCAGCACAAGTCTAGAGGAACACCAATTTCAGCATAGCAATTTGAGGAAAGCTCCATACACACCAAATTGTCACAAGATGAGAACTGATTCCCTGGCTTCTACTGAGGAGGTATGCCAACTTTCCACAAGCAGCTCAAGAGGAGGCTTCCCTCAGCAGTAGGTATGTGAGAGGGACCCTTAGTTTGCTGCCTCAAGTGGAATGGACACCGAGATGCCATGACGCGAAAGAAGGCCAGATTTCCCTGCAGTGGATTGAATGCATGCCCGTCTTTCATCTCACAAGATGAATGGGTGCCTGAATCCCCACTTGAGTCCCTACAGAAAGCTCTATGTCCCCACCTCATCGTGCCAGGAGACCTCACATACCTTTGAAACCTTGAGAAGCACACAGAGTTCAATGCTTCAAAAGGTGACGCTGCCTGACTCTTTCTGAAAATGGATAGGAATCCCAACATCAAAGTGGCAACTAGAAAGGGACACTCAACCTCCTGCCTCACCTTGAGAAGCGTCCCTATTGCAATGCCAAGCTTCGAAGAGATTCCAGAGATGTCCCTCATACCTAGACATGAGTCCTGAATTCACTGTACAAACACGAGTTTTGAAGGATCTTCCCGCCAGAACTCGAGAATATACCCAAAGGTTCCCGCCGCAATTCGAGAAAAACCATGAGACTTCCCACTCGCCGTGAGATGAGGCCTGATTCCCATTCATGGCGTGCAGAGCAATTCCGTGTTCCAAATCAAATATGTAAGGCGCCTTGATTTGCTTGATGGAACTGCAGAGAGCCCCCAAAACACTGTCTCAAATCTAGAAGGACAATGATGTCACTGCTGGATCGCAAAATAGTTCAGTGAACCCCCAAATCAACTCGAGATGAAGCCCGCTTCCACTGAATTGGCTCCAGAGTCATTCAGCATTCCACATCATACATGACAAGTGGCTTGACTTCCTTTAGGCAACTCCAGAGATTGCCTGAGACACCCGTCTCAAGTCTAGAAGAACACCTACTGCAGCACAGCAACACGAGGAAATCCCCATGCACCCCATATCGTCTCGAGGAGAGAGCTGATTCCCTGGCTTTGACTGAAGAGGTATGCCAACTTTCCACAAGTACCTCTAAAGGTGGCTTCCCTCAGCAATAGGTATGTGAGAGGGACCCTGAGTTTGTTGCCTCATGTGGAAAGGACAGCACGATGCCCTGATTCGAAAGAAGGTCGGATTTTCCTGCATTGGCTTAAATGCAGGCTCATCTTTCATCTCAGAAGATGAAGGGATGTCTGAATCCCCTGAGAAGCCCCTGGATAAAGCCCTAGGTCCCCGTCTCATCTGGACAGGAGGCCTCACATGCCTTTGACACCTCGAGAGGCACACAGAGCTCAATGCTTCAAAAGGTGACGATGCCTGACTCTTGTTGAAAATTCATAGGAATTGCAGTACCACTCTGGCAACTAGAAAGGGAAACTGGCTCTCCTGCCTCACCTCGAGAAGCGTCCGTATTGCCCAGTCAAGCCTCAAGGAGATACCTGAGGTATCCCTCATAACTAGAGAGGATCCTTGACTTCGCTGAACCAACATGAGCTTTGAAGGATCATCCCCGCCGTAACTCGAGAATATACCCCATTTTCGCGCCGCAACTCGAGAATACCATGAGATTTCACCTTCACCGTGAGATGAGGCCCAAATCCCCTGCACTGCATGCAGAGCAATTCCATGTTCCCAATCAAACAAGTAAGGAGCCTTGATTTGCTTGATGGAACTCCAGAGAGTCCCCAAGAACAATGTCACGTTTAAAAGGACACTGACGTCAACGCAGAAAGGCAAAATAGCTCGGTGTACCCCTATTCAAAACGGGGTGAAGCCCGATTCCCCTGCAGTGGCTCCAGTGATATTCCATATTCCACATCTTAGACAACAAGTGGCTTGACTTCATTTAGGCAAGACCCGAGATTCCCTGAAACAACAGTCTCAAGTCTAGAGGAACACCAACTTCAGTACAGTAACTCGAGGAAAGCTCCGTGCACAGCAAATTGTCTCAAGATGAGAGCTGATTCCCTCGCTTTGACCGAAGAGTTATGCCACCTTTCCACAAACACCTCAAGAGGAGGCTTCCCTCACCAATAGGTAATTGAGAGGTACCCTGAATTTGGTGCCTCAAGTGGAATGGACACCGAGATGCCGTGACTTGAAAGAAGGCTGGATTTCCCTGCAGTGGATTGAAAGCTGGCTCTTCTTTCATCTCACAAGAGGAAGGCATGTCTGAATACCTTGTGTAGACTCTAGAGAAAGTCCTAAGTCCCCGCCTCCTCTGGAGAGGAGGCCTCACATCACTTTGACACCTCGAGAGGCACAAGGATTTTAATGCTTCAAAAGGTGACGATGCCTGTTTCTTGGTGAAAATTGATAGGAATCCCAATATCACTGCGGCAACTAGAAAGGGACACTCGGTCTCCCGCCTCACATCGAGAAGCGTCCCTTTTGCAATGCCAAGCTTCGAGGAAATTCCTCAGGTGTCCCTCGTACCTAGACAGGAGTCCTGACATCACTGAACAAACACGAGTTTTGAAGGATCATCCCCACCGTAACTCGAGATTATACCCCAGGTTCCCTCCGCAACTTGAGAAAAATTTTGCGACTTCCCCCTGGCCGCGAGATGAGGCCCGATTCCCCAGCATTATGTGCAGAGCAATGCCGTGTTCCCAACCATACATGTAAGGATCCTTGATTTGCTGGATGTACCTCAGAGAGTCCCCAAAACCACTGTCACATGTCTAGAAGGACACTGATGTCACTGCAGGAACAAGAAATATTTCTGTGTACACCAAATCAAAATAAGATGAAGCCCAGTTCCCCTGCATTGGTTCCAGAGCCATCCCGTGTTCCACATCTTACCCAGCAAGTGGCTTGACTTCCCTAAGGCAACTCCAGAGTTTCCATGAGATATCCGTCTCAAGTCTAGAGGAACAACAATTCCAGCACAGGAAATCGAGGAATGTTCCATATACCCCAAATCATCTCAAGATGAGAGCTGATTCCCTGGCTTTGACTGAAAAGGGATGCCAACTTTCCACAAGCACCTCAAGAGGAGGCTTCCCTCAGCAGTAGGTATGTGAGAGGGACCCTTAGTTTGCTGCCTCAAGTCAATGGACACCAAGATGCCATGACTCGAAAGAAGGCCAGATTTCCCTGCAGTGGCTTGAATGCAGGCTCGTCTTTCACCTCATAAGATGAAGGGATGTCTGAATCCCCTGTGGAGACCCTAGCGAAAGCCCTCGGTCCCCGCCTCATCAGGAAGGAGGCCTCACATCCCTTTGACACGTCGAGAGGTTCGCAGAGTTCAATGCTTCAAAGGGTGACGATGCCTGACTCGTCTTGAATATTTATAGGAATCCCAATATCACTGTGGCAACTAGAAAGAGACTTTGGTTCTCCCGCTTCATCTCGAGAAGCCTAGATATTGCCCTGGCAAACCTCGTGGAGATTCCTGAGGTGTCCCTCATAACTAGACAGGAGTCTTGACGTCTCTGAACAGAGGCTTTGAAGGATCATCCCGCGGTAACACAAGAATATACCCCAGACTCCTACCGCAACTCGAGAAAATCATGAGACTTCCCACTTGCCACGAGAGGAGGCCTTATTCCCCTGCACTGCGAGCAGAGCAATTCCATGTTCCCCATCAAACACGTAAGGAGCCTTGGTTTGCTTGATGGAACTCCAGAGAGTCCCCAAGAACACTGTCACAAGTGTAGAAGGACACTGATGTCACCACAAGAATGCGAAATAGCTCTGTGTTCTCCAAATCGACTTGAGATGAAGACCGATTTCTCTGTATTGGCTCCAGAGCCATCCCGCCTTCCACTTCATACACGACAAGTGGCTTGACTTCCTTTAGGCAACTCCAGTGATTTCCTGAGACCCCTGTCTCAAGTCAAGAGGAACACCAGTTTCAGCACAGCAGCTCGAGTAAAGTTCCATGCACCCTAAATCGTCTCGAGATGAGAGCTGATTCCCTGGTTTTGACTGAAGGGGTATGCCCACTTTCCACAATCACCTCAAGAGGAGGCTTCCCTCAGCAATAGGTATATGAGAGGGACCCTGATTATGATGCCTCAAGTGGAATGGACACCGAGATAGCCTGACTCGAAAGAAGGCCGGATTTCCCTGCAGAGGCTTGAATGCAGGCTCGTCTATCATCTCACAAGATGAAGGGATGTCTGAATCCCCTGTGGAGACCCTAGAGAAAGCCCTAGGTCCCCGCTTCATCTGGACAGGAGGGCTGACATCCCTTTGACACCATGAGAGGCACACGGAGTTCAGTGCTTCAAAAGGTGATGATGCCTGATTATTGTTGAAAATTGATAGGAATCCCAATATCACTGTGGCAACTAGAAAGGGACACTCAGTCTCCCACCTCACATCGAGAAGCGTCCCTATTGCAATGCAAGCTTCGAGGAAATTCCTCGGGTGTCCCTCGTACCTGGACAGGAGTCCTGACATCAGTGAACAAACACGAGCTTTGAAGGATCATCCCCACCGTAACTCGAGAATATACCCCAGGTTCCCTCCGAAATTTGAGAAAAATGTTGAGACTTCCCCCTCGCCACAAGATGAGGCCCGATTCCCCTGCATTATGTGCAGAGCAATGACGTGTTCCCCAGCAAATATGTAAGTAGCCTTGATTTGCTGGATGGTACCCCAGAGAGTCCCCCAAAAGACTGTCTCAAGTCTAGAAGGACACTGATGTCACTGCAGGAACAAGACATATTTCGGTGTACCCCAAATCAAAATGAGATGAAGCCCAGTTCCCCTGCATTCTCTCCAGAGCCATCCCATATTCCACATCTTACACAGCAAGTGGCTTGACTTCCCTTAGGCAACTCCAGAGATTCCATGAGATACCCATCTCAAGTCTATAGGGACACCAATTCCAGCACAGGAAATCGAGGAAAGTTCTGTATACCTCAAATCGTCTCTAGATGAGAGCTGATTCCCTGGCTTTGACTGAAAAGGTATGCCAACTTTCCACAAGCACCTCAAGAAGAGACTTCCCTCAGCAGTAGGTATGTGAGAGGGACCCTTAGTTTGCTTCCTCAAGTGGAATGGACACCGAGATGCCATGACTAGAAAGAAGCCCAGATATCCCTGCAGTGGCTTGAATGCAGGCTCGTCTTTCACCTCACAAGACGAAGGGATGTCTGAATCGCCTGTGGAGACCCTCGAGAAAGCCTACAATCCCACCTAGTCTGGAGAGGAGGCTTCACATGCCTTTGACACCTCGAGAGACACAGATATTTCAGTCCTTCAAAAGGTGATGATGCCTGACTCTTGTTGAAAATTGATAGGAATCCCAATATCACTGTGGTAACTAGAAAGGTAGAGTGGGTCTCATGCCTCCCCTCGAGAAGCATATCTATTTCCCTCCCAAGAATCCAGGAGATTTCTGAGGTGTCCCTCATAACTAAACAGGAATCCTGACGTCGCTGAGCAAACAGTAGTTTTGAAGGATCATCCCAGCTCTAACTGGAGAATATAACCCAGGTTCCCGTGGCAACTCGAGAAAAACCATGAGACCTCCCCCTCGCTGCGAGATGAGTCCTGATTTCCCTGCATTGCATGCAGAGCATTTCCGTGTTTCCAATCAAATATGTAAGGAGCCTTGATTTGCTTGATGGAAATCCAGAGAGCCTCCAAGAACACTGCAACAAACCTAGAAGGACACTGATGTCACAGTAGGAAGGCCAAATAGTTTGGTGTACCCCAAATCGAATGGAGATGAAGCCCATTTGAACTGCATTGGCTGCAGAGCCATCCCGCGGTCCACATCATACACTACAAGTGGCTTGACTTCCTTCAGGCAACTGTAGAGATTCCCTGAGACAACCGTCTCAAGTGTAAAGGAATACTAATTTCAGTAGAGCAACTCGAGGAAAGCTCTGTGCAACCCATATCATCTCCAGATGAGAGCAGATACCCTCTATTTGACTTAAGAGGTAAGCCAACGTTCCACAAACACCTCAAGAGAAGGCTTCCTTAAGCAATAAGTATGTGAGACGGACCCTGAGTTAGCTGCCTCAAGTGGAATGCACACTGAGATGCCCTGACTCGAAACAAGGACTGATTTCTCTGCAGTGGCTTGAATGCAGGCAGGTCCTTCATCTCAGAGGATGAAGTGATGTCTGAATCCCCTTGGAATACCCAAGCCAAAGCCGTCTTTCACTGCCTCATCTGGACAGGAGGCCTAACATCCCTTTGACACGTCGAGAGGCACACGCAGTTCATGCTTCAAAAGGTGAGGATGCCTGACTTTCTTGAAAATTGATAGGAATCCCAGTATCACTGTGGCTAATAGAAAGATACACTGGGGCTCACGCCTCACCTTGAGAAGCATCCGCATTGCTCTGCTAAGCCTCGAGGAGATACCTGAGGTATCCCTTATAAGTAGACAGGAGTCTTGATGTCGCTGAACAGAGGCTTTGAAGGATCATCCCGCGGTAACACAAGAATATACCCCAGACTCCTGCCGCAACTCGAGAAAATCATGAGACTTCCCACTTGCCACGAGCGGAGGCCTTATTCCCCTGCACTGTGAGCAGAGCAATTCCATGTTCCCCATCAAACACGTAAGGAGCCTTGGTTTGCTTGATGGAACTCCAGAGAGTCCCCAAGAACATTGTCACAAGTCTAGAAGGACACTGATGTCACCGCAGGAACATGAGATAACTCCGTGTACCACAAATCAACTCGAGATCCTGCCCGATTCCCCTTCATTGGCTCCAGAGCCATCCTGCGTTCCGTATCGTACACAACTGGCTTTACTTCCTTTAGGCAACCCCAGAGATTTCCTGAGACACCCGCATCAAATCTAGAGGAACACCAATTCCAGCAGAGCCACTCGATGAAAGCCCCGTGTACCACATATCATCTTGAGATGAGAGCTGATTCCCAAGTTTCAACTGAAGAGCAAGCCAACTTTCCAGAAGCATCTCAAGAGGACGCTTCCTTCAGCAATAGGTATGTGAGAGGGATCCTGAGTTTGCTGCCTCAAGTGGAATGGACACTGAAATGTCCTGACTCAAAAGAAGGCTGGATTTCCCTGCAGTGGCTTGAATGCAGGCTCGTCTTTCATCTCCGAAGAGGAAGGGATGTCTGCATCCCCTGTTGGGACCCTAGCTATAGCCCCAGGTCACCCCATCATCTGGACAGAAGGCCTCACATCCCTTTGACATCTCGAGAGGCGAGCGGAGTTCAGTGGTTCAAAAGGTGACGATACCTGACGCTTCTTGCAAATTGACAGGAATCCCAATATCACTGTGGAAGCTCGAAAGTGACCCTCGGTCTCCTGCCTCACCTCGAGAATCGTCCCTATTGCCCTGGCAAGCCTCGTGTAGATTCCTGAGTTTTCCCTTGTAATTACATAGGAATCCGGACGTTGCTGAACAAACACGAATTTTGAATAACCATACCCGCTGTAACTCGAGAATATACCCCAGGTTTCCACCGAAACTCGATAAAATATATGAAACTTCCCGCTCGCCAGGTGATAAGGCCCACCTCCCTTGCCTTGTGTTCACAGCAATTCCGTATTCCCCATCAAACACATAAGGAGCCTTGATTTGCTTGATGGAACTCTAGAGAGTCCCCAAGAACACTGTCAGAATTGTAGAAGGACACTGATGTCACCACAGGAATGCGAAATAGCTCAGCGTACACCAACTCAACTCAAGATAAAGCCCGATTCCCCAGCATTGGCTCCAGAGCCATCCCACATTCCACATCATACACGACAAGTGGCTTGACTTCCTTTAGGCAACTCCAGAGATTCCCTGAGACACCTGGCTCAAGTCTAGAGGAACACCAATTTCAGCAGAGGAACTCGAGGAAAGCACCGTGCACCCCATATCGTCTCAAGATGAGAGCTATATTCTGTCTTCGACTAAAGAGATTAGCCAAATTTCCAGAAGGACGTCAAGTGTAGGCTTCCTTCAGCAATAGGTATGTGAGAGGGACTCTGAGTTTGCTGCCTCAAGTGGAATGGACACCAATATGCCCTGACTTGAAAGAAGGACAGATGTCCCCGCAGTGGCTTGAATGCACTCTCGTCTTTCATCTCACAAGATGAAGAGTTGTCTGAATTCCCTGTGTGTACCTTAGAGAAAGCCCCAGGTCCCCGCCTCATCTGGACAGGAGGCCTCACATTCCTTTGACACCTCGAGAGGCACATGAAGTTCAAAGCTTCAAAAGGTGACGTGGCCTGACACTTCTTGAAATTAATAGGAATCCCAATATCACTGTTGCAACTTGAAAGGGACCCTCGGTCTCCTGCCTCTCCTCGAGAAGAGTCCGTTTTGCCCTGCCAAGCCTCATGGTGATTCCTGATGTGTCCCACGTAACCAGACAGGAGTCCCGACATCACTGAACAAACCCGAGATTTGAATGGCCATCCCTGCCATACCTCAAGAATGTACCCCAGGTTCCCGCCGCAACTCGAGAAAAAACATGAGACTTCCCCTCGCCAAGATATGAGGCCTGATTCCCCTGCATTGCATGAAGAGCAATTCCATGTTTCCCATCAAAAACGTAAGGAGCCTTGATTTGCTTGATGCAATTCCAGAGAGTTCCCAAGAACACTGTCACAAGTCTAGGAAGACACTGATGTTACCACAGGAATGCGAAATAGCTCGGTGTAACCCAAGACAACCCAAGATGAAGCCTGGTTCCCATTCATTAGCTCCAGAGCCATCCCACGTTCCACATCATACACGGCAAGTGGCTTGACTTTCTTTAGTCAACTCAAGAGATTACCTGAGACACCCGTCTCAAGTCAAGAGGAACACAAATTTCAGCACAGCAAGTCGAGGAAAGCTCCTTGCATGCAATCGTCTCAAGATGAGAGCTGATTCCCTCTTCTCCTCTGAAGAGATATGCCAAGTTTAAACAAGTACATCAAGAAGAGGATTCCCTCAGCAATAGGTATGTGATTGGGACACTGACACTACTGCCTCAAGTGGAATGGACAGCGAGATGCCCTGACACAAATGTAAGCCAGATTACCCTTCAGTGGCTTGAATGCAGGATCATCTTTCATCTCACAAGATGAAGGGTTGTCTGAATCCGTGTGGACACCCTAGAGAAAGCCCTAGGTCGCCGCCTCATCTGGACAGGAGGCCTCACATCCCATTGAGACTTCGAAAGGCACAAGGATTTCAGTGCTTCAAAAGGTGACAATGATTGACTCTTGTTGAAATTTGACAGGAATTCCAATATCATTGTGGAAACTAGAAAGGGAACCGTGGTCTCCAGCCTCATTTCGAGAAGCGTCCGTATTTCCCTGCCCAGCCTCCAGGAAATTCCTGAGGTGTCCCTTGTAACTAGACAGGAGTCTTGACGTCGCTGAGCAAACACGAGCTTGAAGGATCATCCCCGCTGGAACTCGATAATATACCCAAGGTTCCAGCCGCAACTCAAGAGAAACCCTGAGACTTCCGCCTCACAGCGAGATGAGGCCCGATTCCCCTGCATTGCATGCAGAGCAATTCCATTTTCCCAATCAAACATGTAAGGAGCATTGATTTCCTTGATGGAACTCCAGAGAGTGCCCAAGAGCACTGTCTCAAATCTAGGACACTGATGTTACCGCAGGAGCATGAAATAGCTTGCTGTACCAAAAATCAACACGAGATGAAGCCCGATTCTCATTCATTGGCTCCATATCCATGTTGCGTTCCACGTCATACAAGACAAGTGGCTTTACTTCCTTTAGGCAACTCCAGAGATTCTCTTAGACACCAATCTCAAGTCTAGAGGAACACCAATTTCAGCACAGTAACTCGAGGAAACATCTGTGCACCCCATATCATCTTGAGATGAGAGCTGATTCCTTGGCTTCAACTGAAGAGCAAGCCAGCTTTCCACAATCACCTCAAGAGGAGGCTTCCCTCAGCAGTAGGAATGTGAGAGGGACCCTTAGTTTGCTGCCTCAAGTGAAATGGACACCAAGATGCCCTGACTCGAAAGGGGGCCGGCATTCCCTGCAGTGGCTTGAATGCAGGCTCATCTCTAATCTCACAAGATGCAGATATGTCTGATTCCCCTGTGGAGACACTAGAGAAAGCCTAGGTTCCTGCCTCATCTGGACAGGAGACCTGATATCCCTTTGACATCTCGAGAGACATGCAGAGTTCAGTGCTTCAAAATGTGATGATGCCTGACTCTTGTTGAAAATTGATAGGAATCCCAATATCACTGTGCTAACTAGAAAGGTAGAGTGGGTCTCATGCCTCCCCTCGATAAGCATCTCTGTTTCCCTCCCAAGCATCCAGGAGATTCCTGAGGTGTCCCTCATAACTAAACAGGAATCCTGACGTCACTGAACAAACAGTAGCTTTGAAGGATAATCCCAGCTGTAACTCGAGAATATAACCCAGGTTCCCACGGCAACTCGAGAAAAACCATGAGACCTCCCCCTTGCTGCGAGATGAGTCCCGATTTCCCTGCATTGTGTGCAGAGCATTTCCTTGTTTCCAATCAAACACATAAGGAGCCTTGATTTGCTTGATGGAACTCCAGAGAGTCTCCACGAACACTGTCAGAAGTCTAGGACACTGATGTCACTGTAGGAAGGAGAAATAGCTCAGTGTACCCCAAATCGACTGGAGATGAAGCCCATTTCCACCGCATTGGCTCCAGAGCCATCCCGCATTGCATATCATTCATTCCAAGTGGCTTGACGTCCTTCAGGCAACTGCAGAGGTTTGCTGAGACACCCGTCTCAAGTGTAAAGGAACACCAATTTCAGCAGAGCAACTCGAGGAAAGCTCTGTGCACCCCACATCATTTCGGATGAGAGCTGATTCCCTATATTCGACTTAAGAGGTAAGCCAACGTTCCACAAACACCTGAAGAGAAGGCTTCCCTAAGCAATAGGTATCTGAGACGGACCCTGAGTTTGCTGCCTCAAGTGGAATGGACACTGAGATGCCCTGACTCGCAACAAGGACAGATTTCTCTGCAGTGGCTTGAATGCAGGCAGGTCCTTCATCTCAGAAGATGAAGCAATGTCTGACTGCCCTTGGGAGACCCAAGCCAAAGCCCTCTGTCCCTGCCTCATCTTGACAGGAGGCCTCACATCGCTTTGAAACCTCGAGAGGCACATGCAGTTCATGCTTCAAAATGTGAGGATGCCTGACTTTTTTGAAAATTGATAGGAAACCCAGTATCACTCTGGAAACTAGAAAGATAACCTGGGTCTCACACCTCACCTCAAGAAGCCTCCGAATTTCCCTGCCAAGCCTCGAGGAGATACCTGAGGTGTCCCTCGTAAGTAGACAGGATTCCTGACATCGCTGAACAAACAGAGGCTTTGACGTATCATCCCGCGGTAACTCAAGAATATACCCCAGGTTCCCGCCGCAACTGGAGAAAAATCATGAGTCTTCCCTCTCGCCGTGAGATGAGGCCCTATTCCCCTGCACTGCATGCAGAGCAATTCCATGTTCCCCATCAAACATGTAAGGAGCCTTGGTTTGCTTGATGGAACTCCAGAGAGTCCCCAAGAACGCCGTCACAAGCCTAGAAGGACACTTCTGTCACCGCAGGAACACGAGACAGATCCGTGTACCCAAAATCAACTTGAGATGATGCCCGATCCCACTTCATTGGCTCCAGAGCCATCCCCCGTTCCATATCCTACACAACTGGCTTTACTTCCTTTAGGCAACTCCAGAGATTCCCTGAGACACGGGTCTCAAGTTTAGAGGAACACCAATTCCAGCACAGCGACTCGATGAAAGCTCTGTGAACCACATATCATGTTTAGATGAGAGCTGAACCCTGGTTTCGACTGAAGAGCAAGCCAACATTCCACAAGCACCTCCAGAGGACGCTTCCTTCAGCAATAGGTATGTGAGAGGGATCCTGAGTTTGCTGCCTCAAGTGGAATGGACACTGAGATGTCCTGACTCGAAAGAAGGGTGGATTTCCCTGCAGTGGCTTGAATGCAGGCTCGTCTTTCAAATCCGAAGAGGAAGGGATGTCTGCATCCCCTGTGGGGACCCTAGAGAAAGCCCCAGGTCACCTCGTCATCTGGACAGGAGGCCTCACATCCCTTTGACATCTCGAGAGGCGAGCGGAGTTCAGTGCTTCAAAAGGTGACGACACCTGACGCTTCTTGCAAATTGACAGGAATCCCAATATCACTGTGGAAGCTCGAAAGTGACCCTCGGTCTCCTGCCTCACCTCGAGAATCGTCCCTGTTGCCCTGGCAAGCCTCGTGGAGATTCCTGAGTCTTCCCTTGTAACTACATAGGAATCCGGACGTTGGTGAACAAACACGAATTTTGAAAAGCCATCCCCGCTGTAACTCGAGATTGTACCCCAGGTTTACACCGCAACTCGAGAAAATATATGAGACTTCCCCCTCGCCAGGAGATGAGGCCCACTTCCCCTTCCTTGCGTGCCCAGCAATTCCGTATTCCCCATCAAACTCATAAGGAGCCTTGATTTGCTTGATGGAACTCCAGAGAGTCCCCAAGAACACTGTCACAAGTCTAGAAGGACACTAATGTCACCGCAGGAGCGCGAAATAACTCGGTGTACACCAACTCAACTCAAGATAAAGCCCGATTCCCCAGCATTGGCTCCAGAGCCATCCTGCATCCCACATCATACACGACAAGTGGCTTGACTTCCTCTAGGCAACTCCAGAGATTTCCTGAGACACCTGGCTGAAGTCTAGAGGAACACCAATTTCAGCAGAGGAACTCGAGGAAAGCACCGTGCTCCCCATATCGTCTCGTGATGAGAGCTATATCCTGTCTTCAACTAAAGAGATAAGCCAAATTTCCACAAGGACCTCAAGTTTAGGCTTCCTTTAGCAATAGGTATGTGAGAGGGACTCTGAGTTTGCTGCTTCAAGTGTAATGGACACCAAGATGCCCTGACTCGAAAGAAGGACAGATGTCCCTGCAGTGGCGTGAATGCACTCTCGTCTTTAACCTCACAAGATGAAGGGATGTCTGAACTCCCTGTGTATACATTAGAGAAAGCCCCAGGACCCCTCCTCATCTGGACAGGAGGCCTCACATTCCTTTGACACCTCGAGAGGCATGCAAAGTTCAATGCTTCAAAAGATGACGAGGCCTCACACTTCCTGAAATTAATAGGAATCCCAATATCACTGTGGCAACTTGAAAGGGACCCTCGGTCTCCTGCCTCTCCTCGAGAAGAGTCCGTTTTGCCCTGCCAAGCCTTGTGGTGATTCCTGATGTGTCCCACCTAACCAGACAGGAGTCCCAACATCACTGAACAAACCTGAGTTTTGAATGGCGATCCCTGCCATACCTCGAGAATGTACCCCAGGTTCCCGCCGCAACTCGAGAAAAAACATGAGACTTCCTCTCGCCGAGATATGAGGCCCGATTCCCCTGCATTGCATGAAGAGCAATTCCATGTTTCCCATCAAACACGTAAGGAGCCTTGATTTCCTTGATGCAACACCAGAGAGTTCCCAAGAACACTGTCACAAGTCTAGAAAGACACTGATGTTACCACAGGAACGCGAAATAGCTCCGTGTAACCCAAATCAACCCAAGATGAAGCCTGGTTCCCATTCATTGGCTCCAGAGCTATCGCACCTTCCATATCATACATGGCAAGTGGCTTGACTTTCTTTAGTCAACTCCAGAGATTACCTGAGACACCCGTCTCAAGTCAAGAGGAACACAAGTTTCAGCACAGCAAGTCGAGGAAAGCTCCCTGAACCCAATCGTCTCGAGATGAGAGCTGATTCCCTGTTTACCTCTGAAGAGATATGCCAACTTTACGCAAGTATATCAAAAAGAGGTTTCCCTCAGCAATAGATATGTGATTGGGACACTGACGTTACTGCCTCAAGTGGAATGGATAGCGAGATGCCATGACACAAAAGTAAGCCAGATTACCATGCAGTGGCTAGAATGCAGGATCATCTTTCATCTCACAAGATGAAGGGTTGTCTGAGTCCCCTGTGGACACCGTAGAGAAAGCCCTAAGTTCCTGCCTCATCTGGACAGGAGGCCTCACATTCCTTTGACACTTCGAGAGGCACGAGGATTTCAATGCTTCAAAAGGTAACAATGCCTGACTCTTGTGGAAAATTGACAGGAATTCCAATATCATTGTGGCAACTAGAAAGGGAACCGTGGTCCCCAGCCTCATCTCAAGAAGCGTCCGTATTGCCCTGCCAAGCCTCCAGGAAATTCCTGAGGTTGTACTTGTAACTAGTCAGGAGTCTTGACGTCGCTGAGCAAACACGAGCTTGAAGGACCAACTCCGCCGGAACACGATAATATACCCAAGGTTCCAGCCGCAACTCGAGAGAAACACTGAGACTTCCGACTCACAGGGAGATGAGGCCCGATTCCCCTGCATTGCATGCAGAGAAATTCCATGTTCCCAATTAAACATGTAAGGAGCCTTGATTTCCTTGATGGAACTCCAGAGAGTGCCCAAGAATACTGTCTCAAATCTAGAAGGACACTGACGTTACCGCAGGAGCGAGAAATAGCTCGCTGAACCACAAATCAACTCGAGATGAAGCCCAATTCCCCTTCATTGGCTCCATATCCATCTCGTGTTTCACATCATACTAGACAAGTGGCTTTACTTCCTTTAGACAACACTAGAGATCCTCTTAGACACCCATCTCAAGGCTATAGGAAAACCAATTTCAGCAGTCACTCGAGGAAAGATCCGTGCACCCCATATCATCTCGAGATGAGAGCTGATCCTTTGCTTCAACTGAAGAGCAAGCCAACTTTCCACAAGCACCTCAAGTGGAGGCTTCCCTCAGCAGTAGGAATGTGAGAGGGACCCTTAGTTTGCTGCCTCAAGTGAAATGGACACCAAGATGCCCTGACTCGAAAGAAGGCCGGCTTTCCCTGCAGTGGCTTGAATGCAGGCTCATCTCTCATCTCACAAGATGCAGGTATATCTGATTCCCCTGTGGAGACACTAGAGAAAGCCTAGGTTCCCGTCTCATTTGGACAGGAGGCCTGATATCCCTTTGACACCTCGAGAGACACGCGGAGTTCAATGCTTCAAAAGGTGATGATGCCTGACTCTTGTTGAAAATTGATAGGAATCACAATATCACTGTGGTAACTAGAAAGGTAGAGTGGGTCTCATGCCTCCCCTCGAGAAGCATCTCTATTTCCCTCCCAAGCGTCCAGGGGATTCCTGAGGTGTCCGTCATAACTAAAGAGGAATCGTGACGTTGCTGAACAAACTGTAGCTTTGAAGGATCATCCCAGCTGTAACTCGAGAATATAACCAAGGTTCCCACGGCAACTCAAGAAAAACCATGAGATCTCCCCCCCGCTGCGAGATGAGTCCCGATTTCCCTGCATTGCATGCAGAACATTTCTGTGTTTCCAATGAAACACTTAAGGAGCCTTGATATGCTTGATGGATCTCCAGAGAGTCTCCACGAACACTGTCACAAGTCTAGGACACTGATGTCACCGTAGGAAGGAGAAATAGCTCAGTGTACCCCAAATCGACTGGAGATGAAGCCCATTTCTACCGCACTGGCTCCAGAGCCATCCTGCATTCCATATCGTTCATTACAAGTGGCTTGACTTCTTTCAGACAACTGCAGAGTTTCCCTGACACACCATCTCAAGTGTAAAGGAACACCAATTTCAGCAGAGCAACTCGAGGAAAGCTCTGTGCACCCCACATCATCTCAAGATGAGAGCTGATTCCCTCTATTCGACTTAAGAGGTAAGCCAACTTTCCACAAACACCTCAAGAGAAGGCTTCCCTAAGCAATAGGTATGTGAGACAGACCCTGAGATTGCTGCCTCAAGTGGAATGGACACTGAGATGCCCTGAGTCGAAACACGGACGGATTTCTCTGCAGTGGCTTGAATGCAGGCAGGTCCTTCATCTCAGAAGATGAAGCGATGTCTGAATCCCCTTGGGAGACCCAAGCCGAAGCCCTCTGTCCCCGCCTCATCTGGACAGGACGCCTCACATCCCTTTGACCCCTCGAGAGGCACGTGTAGTTCATGCTTCAAAAGGTGAGGATGCCTGACTTTCTTCAAAACTGATAGGAATCCCAGTATCACTGTGGCAACTAGAAAGATACCCTGGGTCTCACGCCTCACCTCGAGAAGCATCCGCATTGCCCTGCCAAGCATTGAGGAGATACCTGAGGTGTCCCTCGTAAGTAGACAGGAGTCCTGACGTCGTTGAACAAACAGAGGCTTTGAAGGATCATCCCGCGGTAACTCAAGAATATACCCCAGGTTCCTGGCGCAACTCGAGAAAAAATCATGAGACTTCCAACTTGCCATGAGATGAGGCCCTATTCCACTGCACTGCATGCTGAGCAATTCCATGTTACTCATCAAAAAGGTAAGGAGCCTTTGTTTGCTTGATGGAACTCCAGGGAGTACCTAAGAACACTGTCACATGTCTAGAAGGACACTGATGTCACTGCAGGAACACGAGATAGCTCCGTGAACCCCAAATCAACTCGAGATGATGCCCGGTTCCCCTTCATTTGGTCCAGAGCCATCCTGCATTCCATATCGTACACAACTGGCTATACTTTCTTTAGGAAACTCCAGAGATTCCCAGAGATACCCGTCTCAAGTCTAGAGGAACACCAATTCCAGCAGAGCCACACGATGAAAGCTCTGTGTACCACATATCATCTTGAGATGAGAGCTGATTCCCTGGATTTGACTGAAGAGCAAGCCAACTTTCCACAAGCACCTCAAAGGACGCTTCCTTCAGCAATAGGTATGTGAGAGGGATCCTGAGTTTGCTGCCTCAAGTGGAATGGACACTGAGATGTCCTGACTCGAAAGAAGGCTGGATTTCCCTGCAGTGGCTTGTATGCAGTCTCGTCTTTCATCTCCCAAGAGGAAGGGATGTCTTCATCCCCTGTGGGGACCCTAGAGAAAGCCCCAGGTCACCTCGTCATCTGGACAGGAGGCCTCTTATCCCTTTGACATCTCGAGAGGTGAGTGGAGTTCAGTGCTTCAAAAGGTGATGATACCTGACGTTTCTTGCAAATTGACAGGAATCCGAATATAACTGTGGAAGCTGGAAAGTGACCCTCGGTCTCCTGCCTCACGTCGTGAATCGTCCCTATTGCCCTGGCAAGCCTCGTGGAGATTCCTGAGTTTTCCCTTGTAATTACATAGGAATCCGGACGTTGATGAACAAACACGAATTTTGAATAGCCATCCCCGCTGTAACTCGAGATTGTACCCCAGGTTTCCACAGCAACTCGAGAAGATCTATGAGACTTCCCCCTCGCCAGGAGATGAGGCCCGCTTCCCCTGCCTTGCGTGCACAGCAATTCCGTATTCCCCATCAAACACATAAGGAGCCTTGATTTGCTTGATAGAACTCCAGAGAGTCCCCAAGAACACTGTCACAAGTCTAGAAGGACACTGATGTCACTGCAGGAACACGAGATAGCTCCGTGTACCCCAAATCAACTCGAGATGATGCACGATTCTCCTTCATTGGCTCCACAGCCATCCCGCGTTCCATATCGTACACAACTGGCTTTACTTCCTTTAGGCAACTCAGGAGATTCCCTGAGAAACCCGTCTCAAGTCTAGAGGAAAACCAATTCCAGCACAGCCACTCGATGAAAGCTCCGTGTACCACATATCATCTTGAGATGAGAGGTGATTCCCTGGTTTCGACTGAAGAGCAAGCCAACTTTCCACAAGCACCTCCAGAGGACGCTTCCTTCAGCATTAGGTATGTGAGAGGGACCCTGAGTTTGCTGCCTCAAGTGGAATGGACACTGAGATGTCCTGACTCGAAAGAAGACTGGATTTCCTTGCAGTGGCTTGAATGCAGGCTCGTCTTTCATCTCCCAAGAGGAAGGGATGTCTGCATCCCCTGTGGGGACCCTAGAGAAAGCCCCAGGTCACCGCGTCATCTGGACAGGAGGCCTCACATCCCTTTGACATCTCGAGAGTCGAGCGGAGTTCAGTGCTTCAAAAGGTGACGATACCTGACGCTTCTTGCAAATTGACAGGAATCCCAATATCACTGTTGAAGCTCGACAGTGACCCTCAGTCTCCTGCCTCACCTTGAGAATGGGGCCCTTTGCCCTGGCAATCCTCGCAGAGATTCCTGAGTTTTCCCTTTTAACTACATAGAAATCCGGACATTGCTGAACAAACACGAATTTTGAATAGCCATCCCCGCTGTAACTCGAGAATGTACCCCAGGTTTCCACCGCAACTCGAGAAGATATATGAGACTTCCCCCTCGCCGGGAGATGAGGCCCGCTTCCCCTGCCTTGCGTGCACAGCAATTCCGTATTCCTCATCAAACACATAAGGAGCCTTGATGTGCTTGATGGAACTCCAGAGAGTCCCCAAGAACACTGTCACAAACCTAGAAGGACACTGATGTCACCGCAGGAATGCAAAATAGCTCAGTGTACACCAACTCAACTCAAGATTAATCCGATTCCCCAGCATTGGCTCCAGAAACATCCCACATTCCACATCATACACGCCAAGTGGCTTGACTTCCTTTAGGCAACTCCAGAGATTCCCTGAGACACCTGGCTCAAGTCTAGAGGAACACCAGTTTCAGCAGAGGAACTAGAGGAAAGCACCATGCACCCCATATCATCTTGAGATGAGAGGTATATCCTGTCTTCGACTAAAGAGATAAGCCAAATTTCCAGAAGGACGTCAAGTGTAGGCTGCCTTCAGCAATAGGTATGGGAGAGGGACTCTGAGTTTGCTGCCTCAAGTGGAATGGACACCAAGATGCCCTGACTCGAAAGAAGGACAGATGTCCCTGCAGTGGTTTGAATGCACTCTCGTCTTTCATCTCACAATATGAAGGGATGTCTGAATTCCCTGTTTATACCTTAGAGAAAGCCCCAGGTCTCTGCCTCATCTGGACAGGAGGCCTCCCATTCGTTTGACACCTCGAGAGGCACGCGAAGTTCAATGCTTGAAAAGGTGACAAGGCCTGACTCTTGTTGAAAATTCCAATATCATTGTGGCAACTAGAAAGGGAATCGTGGTCTCCAGCCTCACCACGAGAAGCGTCCCTATTGCCCTGCCAAGCCTCCAGGAAATTCCTTAGGTGTCCCTTGTAACTGGGGCAAACACGAGCTGGAAGGATCATCCCCGCCGGACCTCGATAATATACCAAGGTTCCAGCCACAACTAGAGAGAAACACTGAGACTTCCCCCTGACAGTGAGATGAGGCTCGATTCCCCTGCATTGCATGCAGAGCAATTCCATGTTCCCAATCAAACATGTAAGGAGCCTTGATTTCCTTGATGGAACTCCAGAGAGTGCCCAAGAATACTGTCTCAAATCTAGAAGGAAACTGATGTTACCGCATGAGTGCGAAATAGCTCGCTGTACCTCAAATCAACTCGAGATGAAGCCCGATTCCCCTTCATTGGCTCCATATCCATCTCGCGTTATACATCATACAAGACAAGTGGCTTTACTTTCTTTAGGCAACTCCAGAGATCCTCTTAGACACCCATCTCAAGTCTAGAGGAACACCAATTTCAGCACAGTCCATCAAGGAAAGATCGGTGCACCCCATATAATCTCGAGATGAGTGCTGATTCCTTGGCTTCAACTGAAGAGCAAGCCAACTTTCCACAAGCACCTCAAGAGGAGGCTTCCCTCAGCAGTAGGAATGTGAGAGGGACCCTTAGTTTGCTGCCTCAAGTGAAATGGACACCGAGATGACCTGAGTCGAAAGAAGGCCGGCTTTGCCTGCAGTGGCTTGAATGCAGGCTCATCTCTCATTTCACAAGATGCAGGTATGTCTGATTCCCATGTGGAGACACTAGAGAAAGCCTAGGTTCCCATCTCATTTGGACAGGAGGCCTGATATCCCTTTGACACCTCGAGAGACACGCGGAGTTCA
>CM035281.1:74763999-74892966 GCA_020226075.1 Hydropotes inermis
TCCTTTGACACCTCGAGAGGCATGCAAAGTTCAGTGCTTCAAAAGGTGACAAGGTCCGACACTTCTTGAAATTAATAGGAATCCCAATATCACTGTGGCAACTTGAAAGGGACCCTCGGTCTCCTGCCTCTCCTCAAGAAGATTCCGTTTTGCCCTGCCAAGCCTCGTGGCAATTCCTGATGTGTCCTACCTAACCAGTCAGTGGTCCTGACATCACTGATGAAACTGGTTTTGAATGGCCATCACTACCATACCTCGAGAATGTACCGCAGGTTCCCGCCACAACTCAGGAAAAACCATGAGACATCCCCTCGCCAAGAGATGAGGCCCGATTCACCTGCATTGCATGCAGAGCAATTCCATGTTTCCAACCAAACATGTAAGGAGCCTTGATTTGTTTGATGGAACTCCAGAGCGTCCCCAAGAACACTGTCACATGTCTAGAAGGACACTGATGTCACCGTAGGAAGGCAAAATAGCTCGGTGTACACTAAATCGACTGGTGATGAAGCCCATTTCCACTGCATTGGCTCCAGAGCCATACTGAGTTCCACATCATACACGACAAGTGGCTTGACTTCCTTCAGGCAACTGCAGAGATTCCCTGAGACAACTGTCTCAAGTCTAAAGGAACACCAATTTCAGCAGAGCAACTCGTGGAAAGCTCTGTGCACACCATATCATCTCGAGATGAGAGGTGATTCCCTCTATTCGACTTAAGAGGTAAGCCAACGTTCCACAAACACCTCAAGAGAAGGCTTCCCTAAGCAATAGATATGTGAGACGGACCCTGAGTTTGCTGCCTCAAGTAGAATGGACACTGAGATGCCCTGACTCAAAACAAGGACGGATTTCTCTGCATTGGCTTGAATGCAGGCAGGTCCTTCATCTCAGAAGATGAAGCGATGTCTGAATCCCCTGGGGAGACCCAAGACAAAGCCCTCTGTCCCCGCCTCATCTGGACAGGAGGCCTCACATCCCTTTGACACGTCGAGAGGCATGCGGAGTTCTTGCTTCAAAAGGTGAGGGTGCCTGTCTTTCTTGAAAATTGATAGGAATCCCAGTATCACTGTGGCAACTATAAAGATACCCTGGGTCTCACGCCTTACACCGAGAAGTGTCTGCGTTTCCCTGCCAAGCCTCGAGGAGATACATGAAGTGTCCCTTGTAAGTAGAGAGGAGTCCTTACGTCACTGAACAAACAGAGGCTTTGAAGGATCATCCCGCAGTAACTCAATAATATACCCCAGGTTCCTACCGCAACTCAAGAAAAATCATGAGACTTCCCACTCGCCCCAAGATGAGGCCCAATTCCCCTGCATTGCATGCAGAGCAATTCAATGTTCCCAATCAAATATGTAAGGACCCCGATTTGCTTGATGCAACTCCAGAGAGTCCCCAAGAACACTGTCAAAATCTAGAAGGACATTGTTGTCACCGCAGGAATGCAAAATAGCTCAGTGTACCCCAAATCAACTTGAGATGAAGCCCCATTCCCCTCTTTGGCTCCAGAGCCATCCCGCGTTCCACATCATATACAACAAGTGGCTTGACTTCCTTTAGGCAACTCCAGAGATTTCCTGAATCACCCGTCTTAAGTCTAGAGGAACACCAATTTCAGCACAGCAATGCGAGGAAAGCTCTGTGCACCCCATATCATCTCAAAATGAGAGCTGATTCCATGACTTCGACTGAAGAGGTATTCCAACTTTCCACAAGCACCTAAAGAGGAGGCTTCCATCAGCAATAGGTATGTGAAAGGGACCCTGATTATATTGCCTCAAGTGGAATGGACACCGTTATGCCCTGACTCGAAAGAAGGTCGGATTTTCCTGCCCTGGCTTGAATGCAGGGAGGTCTTTCATCTCATAAGATGAAGCGATGTCCGAATCCCCTGTGGAGGCCCTAGAGAAAGACCTAGGTCCCAGGCTCATCTGGACAGGAGGCCTCACATCCCTTTGACACCTCGAGAGGCTCACGAAGTTCAATGCTTCAAAAGGTGAAGATGCCTGACTTTTTTGAAAATTGATAGGAATCCCAGTATCACTGTGGCAACTAGAAAGACCCTGGGTCTCACGCCTCACCTCGAGATGCATTCGCATTTCCCTGTGAAGCCTCGCAGAGATACTTGAGGTGTCCTTCGTAAGTAGACAGGAGTCCTGATGTCACTGAACAAACAGAGACTTTGAAGGATCATCCCGTGGTAACTCAAGAACACCCCAGGTTCCCACGGCAACTCGAGAAAAACCACGAGACTTCCCCCTTGCCGCGAGATGAGGCCGCGATTGCCCTGTATTTATGCAGAACAATTCCGTGTTCACAATCAAACATGTAAGGAGACTTAATTTGCTTGACGGAACTCCAGAGAGACCCCAGAACACTGTCACAAGTCTAGAAGGACTCTGATGTCACCACAGGAATGCAAAATAGCTTGGTGTACAACAAATCATATCGAGAGGAAGCCCGATTCCCCTGCATTGGCACCAGAGCCATCCCTCTTTCACAATGATAAACTACAAGTTCTTGAGTTCACTTAGGGAACCCCAGAGATTCCCTGAGACAACCTTCTCAAGTCTAGAGGAACACCAACTTCAGCACAGCAATTCTAGGAAAGCTCCATGTACCCCAAATCATCTCGAGATGAGAGCTGATACCCTGGCTGTGATTGAAGAGGTATGCCAATGTTCCACAAGCACTTCGAGAGAAGGCTTCCCTCAGCAGTAGGTATGTGCGAGGGACCCTGAGTTTTCTGCCTCAACTGGAATGGACACCGAGATGCCCTGACTCAAAGGAAGGCCTGATTTCCCTGCCGTGGCTTGAATGCAGGCTCATCTTTCATCTCAGAAGATGAAGGGATGTCTGACTTCAAGGTGGAGACCTTGGAGAATGCCCTAGTTCCCAGCCTCAGCTGGACAGGAGTCCTCACATCCCTTTGACACCTCGAGAGGCACGCAGAGTTCAAAGTTTCAAAATGTGATGATACCTGCCTCTTGTTGAAAATTGATAGGAATCCTAGTATCACTGTGGCAACTAGAAAGGGACCCTCGGTCTCCCGCCTCATCTCGAGAAACGTCCATATTGCCCTGCCAAGCCTCGAGGAGATTCCTGAGGTATCCTCATAACTAGACAGGAGTCCTGACGTCACTGAACACACACAAGCTTTGAAGAATCATCCTCGCCGTAACTCAAGAATATACCCCAGGTTCTTGCCGCAACTCGAGAAAAACCATGAGTCTTCCCCGGCCCCGTGAGATGAGGCCCAATTCCACTGCATTGCATGCAGAGCAATTCCGTTTTCCCAATCAAACAAGTAAGGAGACTTTATTTGCTTGATGAAATTCCAGAGAGTCCCCAAGAACACTGTCACAAATCTAGAAGGACACTGATGTCACCGCAGGAATGCAAAATAGCTTGGTTACCCCAAATCAACTCGAGAAGAGGACTGATTCCCCTGCATTGGCTCTACAGCCATCCCGTGTTCCACATCATACACGAAAGGTGGCTTGACTCCTTCTAGGCAACTCCTGAGATTCCCTGAGACACCCGTCTCAAGTCTAGAGGAACACCAATTTCAGCACTGCAATTTGATGAAAGCACCGTGCACCCCAAATCATCTCGAGGTGAGAGCTGATTTCCTGGCTTTGACTGAAGAGGTATGCCAACTTTCCACAAGCACCTCAAGAGGAGGCTTCCCTCAGCAATAGTTAAGTGAGAGGGACCCTGAGATTTCTGCCTCAATGGAATGGACACCGAGATGCCTTGACTTGAAAGAAGGCCGAATTCCCCACAGTGGCTTGAAACCAGGTCATCTTTCATTTCCCAAGATGAAGGGCGTCTGAACCCCCTGTGGAGACCCTAGAGAAAGCCCTAGGTCCCCGCCTCATCTGGACAGGAGGGCTGACAACCCTTTGACACCATGAGAGGCACGTGGAGTTCAGTGCTTCAAAAGGTGATGATGCCTGATTCTTGTTGAAAATTGATAGGAATCTGAATATCACTGTGGCAACTATAAAGGGATTGTCCGTCTCCTGCCTCAACTCAAGAAGCGTCTGTATTGCACTGCCAAGAATCGTGGAGGTTCCTGAGGTGTCCCTCATAACTAGACAGTAATCTTGACGTTGCTGCACAAGTACGAGTTTTAAATGGCCATCCCTGCTGTAACTCGAGAATATACACCAGGTTCGCCCCGAAACGCGAGTAAAACAATGAGACTTCCCCCATGCCCCGAGATGAGGACTGTTTCCCCTGCATTGTGTGCATAGAAATTCCGTGTTCCCCATCAAACACGTAAGGAGCCTTGATTTGCTTGATGGAATTCTAAAGAGTCCCCAAGAACACTGTCACAAGTCTAGAAGGACAATTATGTCACCTCCAGAATACGAAATAGCTATGTGCACACCAAATCAATTTAAGATGAACCCCAATTCCTCTGCTTTGGCTCCAGAGCCATCCTGCATTCCACATCATACACGACAAGTGGCTTGACTTCCTTTAGGCAACTCCAGAGATTCCCTGAGACACCCGTCTCAAGTCTAGAGGAACACTAATTTCAGTGCAGCAACTCGAGGAAAGCTCCTTGTACACCATATTACCTTGAGATGAGAGCTGATTCAATGGCTTCGACTGAAGGGCCAGCCAACTTTCCACAAGCACCTCAAGAGGAGGGTCCCTAAGCAACAGGTATGTGAGAGGGACCCTGAGTTTGCTGCCTCAAGTGGAATGGACACCGAGATTCCCTAGCTCGAAAGAAGGCCAGATTTCACTGCGGTGGCTTGAATACAGCCTCATCTTTCATCTCACAAGATGAAGGGTTGTCTGATTCCCCTGTGGAGACCCTAGAGAAAGCCCCAGGTACCCGCCTTATCTGGAGAGGAGGCCTCACATCCCCTTGACACCTTGAGAGGCACGTGGAGTTCAGTGCTTCAAAAGGTGATGATGCCTGACTCTTCTTGAAAATTTATAAGAATCCCAATATCACTGTGGCAAATAGAAAGTCACCCTCGTTCTATAGCCTCACCTCGAGAAGTGTCCGTATTGCCCTTTCAAGCCACGTGGAGATTCCTGAGGTGTCCCTCGTAACTATACAGGATGCCTGACGTCGCTGAACAAACGTGAGTTTTGAATGGCTATCCCCACAGTAACTCGAGAATATACCCCAGGTTCCCACGGCAACTTGAGAAAAACCAGGAGACTTCCCCCTTGCCGCGAGATGAGGCCCGATTCCTCTGCATTTCCTGCAGAGCAATTCCGTGTTCCATGAAACATGAAAGGAGCCTTTATTTCCTTGATGGAACTCCAGAGAGTCCCCAAGAACATTGTCACAAGTCTAGAAGGACACTGATGTCACCGCAGGAATGAGAAATACCTGGGTGTATGCCAAATCAACTCGAAATGAAGCACGATTCCCCTGCATTGGCTCCAGAGCCATCCCCCATTCCACATCATACACAAAAGTGGCCAAACTACATTCAGTCAAATCCAGAGAATCCCTGAGACATCCATCTCAAGTTTAGAGGATCACCAATTTCAGCACAGCAACTAGAGGAAAGCTCCATGCAACCCAAACGTCTTGAGATGCCAGCTGATTCCCTGGCTTTGACTGAAGAGGTATGCCAACTTTCCACAAGCACTTCAAGAGGAGGCTTCCCTCAGCATTAGGTATGTGTGAGGGACCCTGATTTTTCTGCCTCAAGTGGAATGGACACCGAGATGCCCTGACTTGAAAGATGGCCGGATTTCCATGCAGTGGTTTGAATGCAGGCTCATCTTTCATCTCATAAGATGAAGGGATGACTGAATCCACTGTGGAGATGCTAGAGGAAGCCCTCGGTCTAAGCCTCATCTGAACAAGAGGCCTCGCATCCCTTTGACACCTCGAGAGGCATGTGGAATTCAATGCTTCAAAGGGTGACGATCACTGACTCTTCTTGAAAATTGATAGGAATCCAAATATCACTGTGGCAACTAGAGTGGGACCCTGGGTCTCTCGCTTCACCTTGAGAAGTGACAGTATTACCCTGCCAAGACTCGAGTAGATTCCTGAGGTGTCCCTCGTAAATAGACAGGAGTCCTGACAGTGCTGGACAAACACAAGCTTTGAAGGATCATCACCACCATAACTCGAGAATATACCCCAAGTTCCCGTAGCAACTCGAGAAAAACAATGAGACTTCCCCCACGCCGAGAGATGAGGCCCGATTCCCCTGCATTGCGTGCAGAGCAATTCCATGTTCACTATTAAACACGTAAGGAGCCTTGATTGTTTGATTCAACTCCTTAGAGTCCCCAAGAGCTCTGTCACAAATCTAGAAGGACACTGATGTCACTGCAGGAATTCAAAATAACTCGCTGTACCCCAAATCATCTCAAGATGAACACTTTTAACTTACATTGGCTCCAGAGCCATCCCGCCTTCCACATCATACACATCAAGTGGCTTGACTTCCTTTAGGCAACTCCAGAGATTCCCTGAGACAACCTTCTCAAGTCTAGAGGAACACCAATTTCAGCATAGCAACTAGAGGAAAGCTCAATGTACCCCAAATCGTTTTGAGATGACAGCTGATTCAATTGCTTGGACTGAAGAGGTATGCAAACTTTCCACAAACACCTCAAGAGGAGGCTTCCCTCAGCAAGGTATGTGAGAGGTATGTGAGAGGGACCCTGAGTTTGAGGCCGCAGGTGGAATGGACACCGAGGTGCCCTGAATTGAAAGAAGGCCCGATTTCACTGAAGTGGGTTGATTGCAGCCTCATCTTTCATCTCACAAGATGAAGGGATGTCTGAAACCCTGTGGTCACACTAGAGAAAGCCCTAGATCTGCCCTTCATAGACAGGAGGCCTCACATCCCTTTTACACCTCGAGAGGCACGTGGAGTTCAATGCTTAAAAAGGTGATGATGTCTGACTCTTGTTGAAAACTGTTAGGAATCACAATGGTTAAATATCACCCAAAATCCTCTCGAGATGAGCGCTGATTCCCTGACTTCGATTGGAGAGATATGCCGACTTTCGACAAGCACCTCAAGAGGAGGCTTCCCTCACTAATAGGTATGTGAGAGGGACCCTGAGTTTGATGCCTCAAGTGGAATGGACACCGAGATGCCCTGACTTGAACAAAGGCTGGATTTCCATTCAGTGGCTTGAATAAAGGTTCGTCTTTCATCTCACAAGATGAAGGGATTTCTGAAACCCCTGTGGCGACCCTAGAGAGAGCCCTAGGTCTCCGCCTCATCTGGACAGGAGGCCTCACATCCCTTTGACACAGTGAGAGACATGCGGAGTTCAATGCTTCAACAGGTGAAGATGCCTGACTCTTGTTGAAACTTGATAGGAATCCTAATATCATTGTGGCAAGTAGAAAGGAACCCTCCGTCTACTGCCTCACTAGGAGAAGGGTCCGTAATGCCTGGCCAAGCCTCGTGGATATTCCTGAGCTGTCCCTCGTAACTAGACAGGAGTCCTGACGTCGCGGAACAAACACAAGTTTTGAATGGCCATCCCCGCCGTAACTCGAGAATATACCCCAGATTCCAACCACACCTCTAGAAAAATCATTAGACTTCCCCCTCGCCGCGAGATAAGGCCCTATTCCCCTGCACTGTGCAGGGCAATTTCATGTTCCCCATCAAACATGTAAGAATCCTTGATTTGCTTGATGGAAATCCAGAGAGTCCCCAAGATCACTGTCACAAGTCTAGAAGGACACTGATGTCACCACAGGAACGTGAAATAGATTGATGAACCCCAAATCAACTCGAAATGAAGCCTGATTCCCCTGAATTGGCTCCAGAGCCATCCTGCATTCCACATCATACACGACAAGTGGCTTGACTTCCTTTACGCAACTTCAGAGTTTCCCTGAGGCACCCGTCTCAATTTTGGAGGAACACCAATTTCAGCACAGCAACTCGAGGAAAGCTCCATGCACCCTGTATCGTCTCGAAATGAAAGGTGATTCCCTGGCTTCGACTGAAGAGGTATGCCAACTTTCCACAAGCAACTCAAGAGGAGGCTTCCCTCAGCAATAGTTATGTGAGAGGGACCCTGAATTTGCTGCCTCAAGTGGATTGGACACTGAGATGCCCTGACTCGAAAGAAGGCTGGATTTCCATGCAGTGGCTTGAATGCAGGCTCATCTTTCATCTCACAAGATGAAGGAATGTCTGAATCCACTGTAGAGATCCTAGGGAAAGCCCTAGGTCCCCGCCTCTTCTGGACAGGAGGCCTTACATCTCTGTCACATCGAGAGGCACGCAGAGTTCAGTATTTCAAAAGCTGACGATGCCTGATTCCTTTTGAAAATTGATAGGAATCCCAATATCACTGTGGGAACTAGAAAGCGACTCTCAGTCTCCCGCCTCACCTCAAGAACCATCCGTTTTGCCTTGCCAAGCCTCGTGGAGATTCCTGAGGTATCCCTCATAACTACACAGGAGTCCTGATGTCGCAGAACAAACACGAGTTTTGAATGGCCATACCTGCCCTAATTCGAGAATGTACCCCAGGTTCCCACTGCATCTCGAGAAAAACCTTGAGACTTCCCCCTCGCAGTGAGATGAGGCCTGATTCCTCTGCATTGCTTTTAGGGCAATTCCATGTTCCTCATAAAACACGTAAGGATCCTTGATTTGTTTAAGGGAACTCCAGAGAGTCCTCAAGAACACTGTCACAAGACTAGAAGGACACCGATATCACCGTAGGAACACTAAATAGCTCGGTGTACCACAAATCAACTCAAGATGAAGCTCAATTTCCCTGCATTGGATACAGAGCCATCCCTCATTCCATATCATAAATGCCAAGTGAATTGACTTGCTTTAGGCAACTCCACAGATTCCTTGAGACACCTGTCTCAAGTATAGAGGAACACCAATTTCAGCACAGCATCTTGAGGAAAGATCCATGCACCCGAAATCGTCTCGAGATGAGAGCTGATTCCCTGGCTTCAAATGAAGAGGTATGCCAACTTTCCACAAGCACCTCAAAAGGAGGCTTCCCTTAGCAGTAGATATGTGAGAGGGACCCTGAATTTGCTGCCTCATGTGGAATGGACACCGAGATGCCCTGACTCAAAAGAAGGCCGGAATTCCCTGCAGTGGCTTGAATGCAGGCTCGTCTTTCATCTCATAAGATGAAGGGAGGTGTGAATCCCCTATGGAGACCCTAGAGAAAGCCCTAGTTTGCCGCCTCATCTGGACGGAAGGACTCACATCCCTTTGACACCTCGAGAAGCATGCAGATTTCAATGTTTCAAAAGGTAATGATGCCTGACTCTTGTTGAAAATTGATAGCAATACCAATATCAATGTGGCAACTAGAAAGGGACACTCGGTCTCCTGCCTCACCTCATGAAGTGTGGGTATTGCCCTGCCAATATTCGAGGAGGTTCCTGAAGTGTCCCTCATAACTAGACAGGAGTCCTAACATCACTGAACAAACAAGAGCTTTGAAGGATCATCCCTGTGGTAACTCGAGAATATACCCCAGGTTCCCGCTGCAACTCGAGAAAAAATATGAGACTTCCCCATCTCCGAGAGATGGGGCCCGATTCCCCTGCATTGCGTGCAGAGCAATTCCATGTTGCCAATCAAATACATAAGGAGAATTGATTTGCTTCATGGAAATCCAGAGAGTCCCGAAGAACACTGTCACAAGTCAAGAAGGACACGGATTTCACTGTAGGAATGTGATATAGCTCAGTGTACGCCAAATCAAATTGAGATGAAACCCAATTCCCCTGCATTGGCTCCAGAGCAATTCCACCTTCCACATCATACACGACAAGTGGCTTGACTTCCTTTAGGCAACTCCATGGGATTCCCTGAGACACCCGTCTCAAGTATAGAGGAACACCAATTTCAGCACAGCAGTTAGAGGAAAGCTCCATGCACTACAAATTGTCTCGAGATGAGAGTTGATTCCCTGGCTTCGACTGAAGAGGTAAGCCAACGTTCCACAAGCACCTCAAGAGGAGGCTTCCCTCAGCAATAGGTATGTGAGAGGGACCCTGAATTTGCTGCCTCAGGTGGAATGGACACCGAGATGTCCTGACTTGAAAGAAGGCCGGATTTCCCTGCAGTGGCTTGAATGCAGGCTCATCTTTCATCTCACAAGTTGAAGGGATGTCTGAATCCCCTGTGGAGACCCTAGAGAAAACCATAGGTTCCCTCCTCATCTGGACAGGAGGCCTCATATCCCTCAGAAACAGCGAGAGGCAAGCAGAGTTCAACGCTTCAAAAGCTGACAATGCCTGATTCTTGTTGAAAATTGATAGGAATCCCAGTATCACTGTGGCAACTAGAAAGGGACGCTCGGTTTCCCACCTCAATTCAAGAAGTGTCCGTATTGCCTTGCCAAGACTCGTGGAGATTCCTGAGGTATCCCTCGTAACTAGACAGTAATCTTGATGTTGCTGCACAAATACGAGTATTGAATGGCCATCCCCACTGTAACTCGAGAATATACACCAGGTTCACACCGCAACACGGGTAAAACAATGAGACTTCCCCATGCCCCGAGATGAGGACCGATTCCCCTGCATTGCATGCATAGCAATTCCATGTTCCCCATCAAACACGTAAGGAGCCTTGATTTGCTTGACAGAACTCTAGAGAGTCCCCAAGAACACTGTCACAAGTCTAGAAGGACACTGATGTCACTTCAGGAACACGAAATAGCTCAGTGTACACCAAATGAACTCGAGAAGAACCCCGATTCCCCTGCACTGGCTCCAGAGCCATACCGTGTTCCACATCATACACGACAGGTGGTTTGACTTCCTTTAGGCAACTCCACAGATTCCTTGAGGCATCCGTCTCAAGTATAGAGGAACACCAATTTCAGCCCACCATCTTGAGGAAAGCTCCGTGCGCCCCAAATTGTCTCGAGATGAGAGCTGACTAGCTGGCTTCGAATGAAGAGGAATGCCAACTTTCCACAAGCACCTCAAGAGGAGGCTTCCCTCAGCAATAGGTATGTGAGTGGGACCTTGTGTTTGTTGCCTCAAGTGTAATGGACTCCGAAATGCCCTGACTTGAAAGAAGGCCAGATTTCCCTACAGTGCGTCTGTTTTGGCCTGCCAAGCCTTGAGGAGATTCTTGAGGTGTCCCTCGTAACTAGACAGGAATCCTGCCGTCCCTGAAAAAGCATGAGTTTTAAATGGCCATCATCGCCGTAACTCTAGAATATATCCAGGTTCCTGCTGCAACTCGAGAAAAACCATGAGACCTCACCCTCCCTGCCAGATCAGGCCTGATTCCACGGCATTGGCTCCGGAGCCATCCCGTGTTCCACATCATACACGAAAAGTGGCTTGAATTCCCTTAGACAACTCCAGAGATTCCCTGAGACACCCGTCTCAAGTCTAGAGGAACACCAATATTAGCACAGAAACTCGAGGAAAGCTTCTTGCACCCCATATCATCTCGAGATGAGAGGTGATTCCATCACTTCAACTGAAGAGGTAATCCAACTTTCCACAAGCACATTACAAGGAGGCTTCCCTCAGCAATAGTTATGTGAGAGGGACCCTGAGTTTTCTGCCTCAAGTGGAATGGACACCGAGATGCACTGACATGAAAGAAGGCCGGATTTCCCTGCATTGTCTTGAATGCAGTCTCATCTTTAATCTCACAAGATGAATGGATGTCTGAATCCCCCATGGCATCCATAGAGAAAGCCCCAGGTACCCGCCTCATCTGGACAGGAGGCCTCACATCCCTTTGACACCTCGAGAGGCACGCAGAGTTCAATGCTTCAAAAGGTGATGATGCTTGACTCTTGTTGAAAATTGATAGGAATCCCAATATCACTGTGGCAAGTAGAAATGGACAATTGGTCCAATGCCTCACCTCAAGAAGCATCCCTATTGCCCTGCCAAGCCTCAAGGATATTGCTGTGTTGTTGCTCGTAACTAGACAGGAGACCTGATATCGCTGAACAAACACAAGCTTTGAATAGACATCCCCCCCGTATCTGGAGAATGCACCCCAGGTACCAGCCGCAATTGGTGAAAAACAATGAGACTTCCCCCTCGTCCCGAGATGAGGCCCGATACCACTGCATTGCATGCAGAGTAATTCCATGATCCCTGTTAAACACATAAGGAGCCTTGACTTGCTTGATGGAACTCCAGAGAGTCCACAAGAACACTGTCACAAGTTTAGAAGGATACTGATATCATCGCCGGATTGCAAAATGGCTCGGTGTACTCCAAATCAACTTGAGATGAAGCCCGATTCCCTTGCATCTGCTCCAGAGCCACCACACATTCCACATCATACACGACTAGTGGCTTGAATTCCTTTAGGCAACTCCAGAGATTCCCTGAGTCACCAGTCTCAAGTATAGAGGAACACCAATTTCAGCACAGCAACTAAAGGAAAACTATATTGAACCCATTTCATCACGAGATGAGAGGTGATTCCGTGGCTTTGACTGAAGAGGTATGCCAACTTTCCACAAGCAGCTCAAGAGGAGGCTTCCCTCAGCAATAGGTATGTGAGAGGGACCCTGAGTTTGCTGCCTGAAGTGGAGTGGACACTGAGAAGCCCTGACTCAAAAGAAGGCCGGATTTCCTTGCAGTGGCTTGAATGCAGGCTCATCTTTCACCTCACAAGATGAAGGGATGTCTGAATCCCCTGTGTAGACCCTAGAGAAAACACTAGGTAACCGCCTCATCTGGACAGGAGGCCTCACATCCCTTTTGCTCCTAGAGCTGCACATGGAGTTCAATGCTTCAAAAGGTGATGATGCCTGACTCTTCTTGAAAATTGATAGGAATCCCATTATCAAAGTGGCAACTAGAAAGAGACACTGGGTCTCCCGCTTCACCTTGAGAAGCGTCTGCTTTGCCCTGCCAAGCCTGGAGGAGATTCCTGAGGTTTCCTTTGTAACTAGACAGGAGTCCTGACGTTGCAGAACAAACATGAGCTTTGAAGGATCATCCCCACTATAACTCGAGAATATACCTCAGGTTCCCAACGCAACTTGAGAAAAACAATGAGACTTCCACCTTGAAGTGAGATGAGGCCCAATTGTCCTGCATTGCAGGCAGAACAATTCTGTGTTCCCAATCAAACACGTAAGGACCCTTGATTTGCTTGATGGAGCTCCAAAGAGTCCCCAAGAAAACTGTCACAAGTCTAGAAGGACAATGATGTCAACTCAGGAATGCGAAATAGCTCTGTGTACCCCAAATCAACTGGAGATGAAGCCCAATCCCCTGCATTGGCTCCAGATTCATCCCGCGTTCCACATCATACACAACAAGGGGATTGACTTCCTTTAGGCAACTCCAGAGATTCCCGGAGAAATCCATCTCAAGTCTAGAGGAAAACCAATTTCAGCACAGCATATAGAGGAAAGATCCATGCACCGAACATCATCTCGAGATGAGAGGTGATTCCCTGGATTCGACTGGAGAGGTAACCGAAATTTCCACACGCACCTCAAGAGGAGTCTTCCCTCAGCAAAGATATGTGAGAGGGACTCTGAGTTTGCTGCCTCAATTGGAATGGACACCGAGATGCCCTGACTCGAAAGAAGGAGGCTTTTCCCTGCAGTGGCTTGAAGGCAGGGTCATCTTTCATCTCACAAGACGAAGGGATGTCTGAATCCCCTCGGGACACAATAGAGAAAGTCCTAGGTCCCCGCCTAATAATGACAGGAGGCCTCACATCCCTTTGACACCTCGAGAGGCATGGGGAGTTCAATGCTCCAAGAAGTAACAATGCCTGACACCTGTTGAAAATTGATTGGAATCCCAATATCACTGTGTCAACTAGAAGGGGACGCTTGGTCTCCCGCCTCACCTTGAGAAGCGTCTGTATTGCCCTACCAAGCCTCGAGGAGATTCCTGAGTTGTCCCTCATAACTAGACAGGAGTCCTGACTTCAGTGAACAAACATGAGCTTTGAAGGATCATCTCCACTGTAACTCGAGAATATAAACCAGGTTCCCGCCGCAACTTGAGAAAAACCATGAGACTTCCCCCTCCCTGCGAGATGAGGCCTGATTCCCCTGCATTGCATGCAGAGCAGTTCCAGGTTCCCCATCAAACACGTGAGGAGCCTTGATTTGCTTGAGGGAACTTCAGAGACTCCCCAAGAACACAGTCACAAGTCTAGAAGGACACTGATGTCACCGAAGGAATGAGAAAGAGCTCGTTATACACCAAATCAACTCAAGATGAAGCCCGATTCCCCTGCGTTGGCTCCAGAGCCATCCTGCATTCCACATCGTACAGGATAAGTGGCTTGACTTCCTTTAGGCAACTCCAGATAATCCCTGAGACACCCGTCTCAAGTCTAGAGGAACACCAATTTCAGCACAGCAACTAGAGCTATGTTCCGTATACTTCATATTGTCTCGAGATGAGAGCTGATTCCCTGGAATTGACTGAAGAGGTAAGCCAACTTTCCACAGGCACCTCAAGAGGAGGCTTCCCTCAGCAAAAGGTATGTGAGAGGGACCCTGAGTTTGCTGCCTCATGTGGAATGGACACAGAGACACACTGACTCAAAAGAAGGCCGGGTTTCTTTGCAGTGGCTTGAATCCAGTCTCATCTTTCATGTAATAAGGTGAAGGGATGTCTGAAACGCCTGTGGATACCCTAGAGAAAGCCCTCGGTCCCCGCCTCATCTGGACAGGAGGCCTCACATTTATTTGAGATCTAGAGAGGCATGCAGAGTTCAATGCTTCAAAAGGGACGAAGCCTGACTCTTGTTGAAAATTGATAGGAATCCCAATATGACTGTGACAACTGGAAAGGGACCCTTGATCTCCGACCTCACCTAGAGAAGCGTCTGTAATGCCCTGCCAAGCCTCGTTGAGATGCCTGAGGTGTCACTGGTAACTAGATAGGAGTCCTGACATCGATGAACAAACAAGAGTTTTGAATGGCCATCCCCGCAGTAACTCGAGAATATACCTGTTTCCGGCCACAACTCGAGAAAACCATGAGACTTCCCCCTCGCCAAAAGATGAGGCCCGATTCCCCTGCATTGCATGCAGAGTAATTCCATGTTCCCCATCAAACCCGTAAGGAGCCTTGATTTGCTTGATGGAACTTCAGAGAGTCCCCAAGAAGAATGTCACAAGTCTAGAAGGACACTGATGTTACCGCAGGAAGGCAAAATAGATCGGTGTACACCAAACTGACTCCAGATGAAGCCAGATTCCCCTGCAGTGGCTCCAGAGCCATCCCGTAATCCACATCATATGCGACAAGAGGTTTGACTTCCTTTGGGAAAGACCAGAGATTCCCTGATGTACCCGTGTCAAGTCTAGAGGAACACAACTTTCAGCACAGCAAATAGAGGAAAGCTCCGTGCACAGCAAATCATCTCGAGATGAGAGCTGATTCCCTGGCTTTGACTGAAGAGGTATGCAAACTTTCCACAAGCAGCTCAAGAGGAGGCTTCCCTCAGCAATAGGTATGTGAGAGGGACCCTGAGTTTGCTGCCTGAACTGGAGTTGGCACTGAGATGCTCTGACTGGAAAGAAGGCCGGATTTCCTTGCATTGGCTTGAATGCAGGATCATCTTTCATCTCAAAAGATGAAGGGATGTCTGAATCCCCTGTGTGGACCCTAGAGAAAACACTAGGTAACCACCTCGTCTGGACAGGAGGCATCACATCACTTTGACTCCTAGAGAGGCATGCGGAGTTCAATGCTTCAAAAGGTGACGATGCCTGACTCTTGTTGAAAATTGATAGGAATCCCAATATCAATGTGGCACCTTGAAAGAGACTCTGGGTCTCCCGCCTCACCTTGAGAAGCGTCCGTATTGCACTGCCAAGCCTCGAGAATATTGCTGAGGTGTCCCTCATAACCAGACAGGAGTCCTGACATCGCTGAACAGACACGAGTTTTGAATGGCCATCCACTCTGTAACTCGAGAATATAACCCATGATCCCGCCGCAACTCGAGAAAAACCATGAGATGTCCCCAGTGCTGCGAGTTGAGGGCTGATTCCCCTGCACTGCGTGCAGAGCAGTTCCATGTTCCTCATCAAGCATATAAGGAACCTTGATTTTCTTGATGGAACTTCAGAGACTGGCCAAGAACACTGTCACAAGTCTAGAAGGACACTGATGTCACCACAGGAATACGAAAAAGCTTGGTGTAGCTGAAATCAACTCGAGATGAAACCCGATTCCCCTGCATTGGCTCCAGAGCCACCCCAAGTTCTACATCATACATGACAAGTTGCTTGACTCCCTTTAGGCAACACCAGAGATTCCCTGAGACCCCCGTCTCAAGTCTAGAGGAACACAAATTTCATCACAGCAATTCAAAGAAAGCTCCGTGCACCCCATATTGTCTCGAGATGAGAGCTGATTCTCTGGTTTCGACTGAAGAGGTAAGCCAACTTTCCACAGGTCCCTCAAGAGGAGGCTTCCCTCAGCAATAGGTATGTGAGTAGGACCCTGAGTTTGCTGCCTAAAGTGGAATGGACACAAAGATGCAATGACTCAAAAGAAGGCCAGATATCCCTGCAGGAGCTTGAATGCAGGCTCATCATTCACCTCACAATATGAGGGGATGTATGAAACCCCTGTGGAGAGGATAGAGAAAGGCCTAGGTCCTGACCTCATCTGGACAGGCCTCACATCCGTTTGACACCTTGAGAGTCACGTGGAGTTCAATGCTTCAAAAGGTGATGATGCCTGACTCTTCTTGAAAATTGATAGTAATCCCAATATCACTGTGGCAACTAGAAAGGGCCCCTGGGTCTCCTGCTCACCTCGAGAAGCATCCGTATTGCCCTGCCAAGCCTCGAGGAGATTCCTGAGATTTCCTTTGTAACTAGAGAGGAGTCCTGACTTTGCAGAACAAACATGAGCTTTGAAAGTTCATCCCCACTATAACTCGAGAATATACCCCAGGTTCCCACCGCAACTCATGAAAAACCATCAGATTTCCCCCTTGCCGTGAGATGAGGCCCGATTCTCCTGCATTGCATGCAGAACAATTCCGTTTTCCCAATCAAACACATAAGGACCCTTGATTTGCTTGATGGAGCTCCAAAGAGTCCCCAAGAACACTGTTACAGGTCTAGAAGGACAATGATGTCAACTCATGAACGTGAGATAGGTGTGTGTACCCCAATTCAAATGGTGATGAAGCCTGATTCCCCTCCATTGTCACCAGAGTCATCCTGCATTGCACATCATACACGACAATGGGCTTGACTTCCTTTAGGCAACTCCAGAGATTTCCTGATGCAACCGTCTCAAATCTAGAGGAACAACAATGTCAGCACAGAGCTCAAGCAATGCTCCATGCACAACTCATCATCTCGAGATGAGAGTGATTCCCTGGATTCGACTGAAGAAATAACTGAACTTTCCACAAGCACCTCAAGAGGAGGCTTCCCTCAGCAAAAGATATGTGAGAGGGACCCTGAGTTTGCTGCCTCAATTCAAATGGACATTGAGATGCCCTGACTGGAAAGAAGGAGGCATTTCCCCACAGTGGCTTGAAGGCAGGGTCATCTTTCATCTCACAAGATGAAGGGATGTCTGAATTCCCTCTGGACACTGTAGAGAAAGCCCTAGGTCCCCCGCTAATAATGACAGGAGGCATCACAGCACTTTGACTCCTAGAGAGGCATGTGGAGTTCAATGCTTCAAAAGGTGACGATGCCTGACTCTTGTTGAAAATTGATAGGAATCCCAATATCAATGTGGCACCTTGAAAGAGACACTGGGTCTCCCGCCTCATCTTGAGAAGTGTCCATATTGCCCTGAAAAGCCTCGAGGATATTGCTGAGGTGTCCCTCGTAACTAGACATGAGTCCTGACATCACTGAACAGGCACGAGTTTTGAATGGCCATTCACGCTGTAACTTGAGAATATAACCCATGATCCCGCCGCAACTCGAGAAAAATCATGAGACTTCCCCAACGCTGCGAGATGAGGCTAGATTCCCCTGCATTGCATGGCGAGCATTTCCATGTTCCTCATCAAACTCATAAGGAACTTTAATTTTCTTGATGGAACTTCAGAGACTGGCCAAGAACACTGACACAAGGCTAGGACAATGATGTCACCACAGGAATAACAAAACCTCGGTGTAGCCAAAATCAACTTGAGATGAAACCCGATTCCCCTATATTGGCTCCATAGCAATCGTGCGTTCTACATCATACATGACAAGTTGCTTGACTCCCTTTAGGCAACTCCAGAGATTCCCTGAGACCCCCGTCTCAAGTTTAGAGGAACACCAATTTCAGCACAGCAATTTGAAGAAAGCTCCGTGCACCCCATATTGTCTCGAGATGAGAGCTGATTCCTTGGCTTCGACTGAAGAGGTAAGCCAACTTTCCACAGGTTCCTCATGAGGAGGCTTCCCTCAGTAATAGGTATGTGAGTAGGACCCTGAGTTTGCTGCCTCAAGCGGAATGGACACAGAGAAGCAATGACTCCAAAGAAGGTCAGATGTCCCTGCAGGGGCTTGAATGCAGGCTCATCATTCACCTCACAAGATGAAGGGATGTCTGAATCCCCTGTGGAGATGCTAGAGAAAGCCCTAGGTCCCCACCTCATCTGTACAGGCTTCACATCCCTTTGACACCTTGAGAGGCATGCGGAGTTCAATGCTTCAAAAGGTGACGATGCCTGACTCTTCTTGAAAATTGATAGGAATCCCAATATCACTGTGGCAACTAGAAAGTGACCCTGGGTCTCCTGCTCACCTCAAGGAGCATCCTTATTGCCCTGCCAAGCCTCGAGGAGATTCCTGAGGTTTCTGACGTAACTAGACAGGAGTCCTGATGTCGCTGAAGAAACGTTAGCTTTGAAGGATCATCCCCAGTATAACCCGAGAATTACCCTGGTTGTCCAATGTAACTCGAGAAAAACCATGAGACTTCCACCTCACGGCGAGATGAGGCCTGATTCTCTTGCATTGCATGCAGAACAATTCCGTGTTCGCAATCAAACACGTAAGGACCATTGATTTGCTTGATGGAGCTCCAAAGAGTACCCAAGAACACTGTCACAAGTCTAGAAGGACAATGATGTCAACTCAGGAATGCGAAATAGCTCTGTGTAATCCAAATCAACTGGAGATGAAGCCCGATTCCCCTGCATTGGCTCCAGAGTCATCCTGCATTCCACATCATACATGACAAGTGGCTTGACTTCCTTTAGGCAACTCCACAGATTCCCTTGAGACACCTGTCTCAAGTCTAGAGGAACACCAATTTCAGCACAGCAAATAGAGGAAAAATCCATGCACCGGACATCATCTCGAGATGAGAGGTCATTCCCTGAATTTGACAGAAGAGGTAAGCGAAGTTTCCACAAGCACCTAAAGAGGATGCTTCCCTCTGCAATAGGTATGTGAGAGGGATCCTGAGTTTGCTGGCTCAATTGCAAAGGACACCGAGATGCACTGACTCAAGAGAAGGTCAGCTTTCCCTGCAGTGGCTTGAATGCAGGCTCATCTTTAATCTCACAAGATGAAAGGAAGTCTGAATCCCATGTGGAGGCCATAGAGAAAGCCCTAGTTCCCGGCCTCATTTGGACAGGAGGCCTCACGTTACTTTGACACATTGAGAGGCATGCGGAGTTCAATGCTTCAAAAGGTGATGATGCCGGACTATTGTTGAAAATTGATAGGAATCCCAATATCACTGTGGCAACTAGAAAGGGACCCTCAGTCTCCTGCCTCATCTTTAGAAGCATCAGTATTGCCCTGCCAATCCTCATGGAGAATCCTGAGGTGTCCGTCATAACTAGAGAGGAGTCCTGGCATCGCAGAGCAAACACGAGTTTTGAATGGCCATCCCCATTGCAACTCGAGAAGATACCCCAGGTTCCCACCGCAACTCGAGAAAACATATGAGACTTCCCCCTCGCCACAAGATGAGGCCCGATTCCCCTGCATTGCATGCAGAGCAATTCCGTGTTCCCAATCAAACACGTGAGGAGCCTTGATTTGCTTGATGTAACTCCAGATAGTCCCCAAGAATAGTGTCTCAAGTCTAGAAGAACATTGATGTCACTGCAGGAATGCAAAATAGCTAGGGGTACCCCAAATCAATTTAAGATGAAGCAAGGTTCCCCTGCATAGGATCCAGAGCCATCCTGCGTTCCACCTCATACACGACAAGTGGCTTGACTTCCTTTAGGCAACTCCAGAGATTTCCTAAGAAAACCGTCTCAACTCTAGAGGAACAACAATGTCAGCACAGAGCCTGAGCAATGCTCCATGTACCACACATCATCTCGAGATGAGAGGTGATTCCCTGGATTCTACTGCAGAGGTAACCGAACTTTCCACAAGCACCTCAAGAGGAGGCTTCCCTCAGCAAAAGATATGTGAGAGGGACCCTGAGTTTGCTGCCTCAATTGGAATGGACACTCAGATGCCCTGACTCGAAAGAAGGAGGCATTTCCCTGCAGTGGCTTGAAGGCAGGGTCATCTTTCATCTCACAAGATGAAGGGATGTCTGAGTCCCCTCTGGACACCCTAGAGAAAGCCCTAGGTCCCCGCATAATAATGACAGGAGGCCTCACATCCCTTTGACACCTCGAGAGGCACGGGGAGTTCAATGCTCCAAAAGGTAAGGATGCCTGACTCTTGTTGAAAATTGATTGGAATCCCAATATCAGTGTGTCAACTAGAAGGGGATGCTTGGTCTCCGGCCAGAAGCGTCTGTATTGCCCTGCCAAGCCTCGAGGAGATTCCTGAGTTGTCCCTCATAACTAGACAGGAGTCCTGACTTCAGTGAACAAACATGAGCTTTGAAGGATCATCTCCGCTGTAACTCGAGAATATAAACCAGGTTCCCGCCGCAACTTGAGAAAAACCATGAGACTTCCCCCTCCCCGCGAGATGAGGCCTGATTCCCCTGCATTGCATGCAGAGCAGTTCCAGGTTCCCCATCAAACAAGTGAGGAGCCTTGATTTGCTTGAGGGAACTTCAGAGACTCCCCAAGAACACAGTCACAAGACTAGAAGGACACTGATGTCACCGCAGGAATGAGAAAGAACTCGGTATACACCAAATCAACTCAAGATGAAGCCCGATTCTCCTGTGTTGGCTCCAGAGCCATCCAGCATTCCACATCGTACAGGATAAGTGGCTTGACTTCCTTTAGGCAACGCCAGATATTCCCTGAGACACCCTTCTCAAGTCTAGAGGAACACCAATTTCAGGACAACAAATAGAGCAAAGTTCCGTATACTTCATATCATCTCGAGATGAGAGCTGGTTCCCTGGAATTGACTGAAGATGTAAGCCAGCTTTCCACAGGCACCTCAAGAGGAGGCTTCCCTCAGCAAAAGGTGTGTGAGAGGGACCCTGAGTTTGCTGCCTCATGTGGAATGGACACAGAGTCGCCCTGACTCGAAAGAAGGCCGGGTTTCCCTGCAGTGGCTTGAATGCAGGCTCATCTTTCATCTAACAAGGTGAAAGGATGTCTGAAACCCCTGTGGAGACCCTAGAGAAAGCCCTCGGTCCCCGCCTCATCTGGACATGAGGACTCACATCCATTTGACAGCTAGAGACACACGCAGAGTTCAGTGCTTCAAAAGGGGATGATGCCTGGCTCTTCTTGAAAATTGATGGGAATCCCAATATGACTGTGGCAACTGGAAAGGGACACTTGTTCTCCCACCTCACCTATAGAAGCGTCCATAATGCCGTGCCAGGCCTCTTGGAGATGCCTGAGGTGTCCCTGGTAACTAGACAGGAGTCCTGACATTGATCAACAAACAAGAGTTTTGAATGGCCATCCCCATCGTAACACGAGAAGATACCCGTTTCTGGCCGCAACTCGTGAAAACCATGAGACTTCCTCCTCCCCACAAGATTAGGCTCGATTCCACTGCATTGCATGCAGAGTAATTCCATGTTCCCCATCAAACATGTAAGGAGCCTTGGTTTTCTTGATGGAACTTCAGAGACTCCCGAGGAACACTGTCACAAGTCTAGAAGGGCACTGATGTTACCGCACGAATGCGAAAAAGCTCAGTGTATCCCAAATCAAATTGAGATGAAACCCGAATCCCCTGCATTGGCTCCAGAGTCATCTGCGTTCTACATCATACATGACAAGTTGCTTGACTTCTTTAGGCAACTCCAGAGATACCCTGAGACCCCCGTCTGAAGTCTAGAGGAACACCAATTTCAGCACAGCAACTCGAGGAAAGCTCCGTGCACCCCATATTGTCTCGAGGTGAGATCTGATTCCCTGGCTTCGACTGAAGAAGTAAGCCAACTTTCCACAGGCACCTCAAGAGGAGGCTTTCCTCAGCAATAGGTATGTGAGTGGGACAATGTGTTTGCTACCTCAAGTGGAATGGACACCGAGATTTCCTGACTCTAAAGAAGGACGGATGTCCCTGCAGTGGCTTGAACGCAGGCTCATCATTCACCTCACAAGTTGAAGGGATGTCTGAATCCCCTGTGGAGATGCTAGAGAAAGCCCTTGGTCTCCGACTCATCTGTACATGCCTCACGTCCCTTTGACACCTCGAGAGGCACGTGGAGTTCACTGCTTCAAAAGGGGACGATGCCTGACACTTCTTGAAAATTGATAGGAATCCCAATATCACTGTGGCAACTAAAAGGAACCCTGGGTCTCCTGCTCACCTCGAGAAGCGTCCGTATTGCCCTGTCAATCCTTGAGGAGATTTCTGAGGTTTCCTTCATAACTAGACATTAGTCCTGACGTCCCTGATGAATTACGAGCTTTGAAGGATCATCCCCACTGTAACTCGAGAATATACGCCAGGTTCCCGACGCAACTCCAGAAAAACCATGAGACTTCCACCTTGCTGCTAGATGAGGCCCGATTCCCCTGCATTGCATATAGAGCAATTTCATGTTCCCAGTCAAACACGTAAGAAGCCTTGATTTGCTTGATGGAATTCCAGACAGTCCCCAAGAACACTGTCACATGTCTGGAAGGACACTGATGTCAACGCAGGAACATGAAAAAGTTTAATGTTCCCCAAATCAACTCAAGATTGAGTCCGATTCCACCGCATTGGCACCAGAGCCATCCCGAGTTGCACATCATAGACGACAAGTGGCTTGACTTCCTCTAGGCAACTCCAGAGATTCCCTGAGACACCCCTCTCAAGTCTAGAGGAACACCAACTTCAGCACAGCAACTCGAGGAAAGATACGTGCACCCCACATTATCTCGAGATGAGAGGCGATTCCCTGGATTCGACTGAAGAGGTAAGCCAACTTCCACAAGCACCTCAAGAGGAGGCTTCCTTCAGCAATAGGTATGTGAGAGGGACCCTGAGTTTGCTTCCTCAATTGGAATGGACACCGAGATGCTCTGACTCGAAAGAAGGCTGTGTTTCCCTGCAGTGGCTGGAATGTAGGCTCATCATTCACTTCACAAGATGAAGTGATGTCTGAATCCCCTCTGGACACCCTAGAGAAAGCCCTAGGTCACCACCTCAACTGGATAGGAGGCCTCACATCCCTGTGACACCTCGAGAGGCACGTGGAGTTCAATGATTCAAAAGGGGATGATGCCTGACTCTTCTTGAAAATTGATTGGAATCCCAATATTACTGTGGCAACTGGAAAGGGATCCTCGTCTCCCGCCTTACCTCGAGAAGCCTCCGTATTGCCCTGCCAAGCCTCGTGGATATTCCTGAGGTTTCCCTCATAACTAGACAGGAGTCCTGACATCACTGAACAAACACGGGTTTTTAATGGCCGTCCCAGCGGTAACTCGAGCAAGTATGCCAGTTTTCTGGCGAAACTCGTGAAAATATATGAGATTTCCCCCTCACCATGAGATGAGGTCCAATTCCTCTCCATTGTGTGCACAGCAATTCCGTGTTCCCAAACAAACATGTAAGGAGCCTTGATTTGCTTGATGCAACTCTAGAGAGCCCCAGGAACACTCTCACAAGTCTAGAAGGACACTGATGTTACTGCAGGAATGCAAAATAGCTTGGTGTACCCCAAATCAACTCGAGATGAAGCCCAATTCCCATGAATTGGCTCCAGAGCATCTGGAGTTCCACATCATACATGACAAGTGGCTTTACTTTCTCTAGGCAACTCCAGAGATTCCCTGAGACACCCGTCTCTAGTCTAGAGGAAAACCAATTTCAGCACAGCAATTCCATGAAAGAACAGTTCACCCATATCATCTTGAGATGAGAGCTGATTCCCTGGCTTCGACTGAAGAGGTATGCCAACTTTCCACAAGCACCTCAAGAGGAGGCTTCCCTCAGCAATGGGTGTGTGACAGGGACCCTGAGTTTGCTCACTCAAGTGGAATGGACATCGAGATGCCCTGATTTGAAAGAAGGCCGTATTTCTCTGCAGAGGCTTGAATGCAGGCTCGTCTCTCATCTCACAAGATGAAGGGATGTCTGAATCCCCTGTGGAGACCCTAGAGAAAGTGCTACATTCCCGCCTCATCTGGACAGGAGGCCTCACATCTCTTTGAAACCTTGAGAGGCATGTGGAATTCAATGCTTCAAAAGGTGACGATGCCTGAAAATTGTTGAAAATTGATAGGAATAGCAATATCACTGTGGCAACTTGAAACGGAGGCTTGGACACCCGCCTCACCTCAGAAGCGTCCGTATTGCCCTGCCAAGCCTTGAGGAAATTCCTGAGCTGTCCCTCTTACCTGGACAGGTGTTGTGATGTCGCTGAACAAACATGAGCTTTGAAGGATCATCCCCTCTGTAACTCGAGAATATACCCTAGGTTTCTGCTGCAACTCGAGAAAAACCATGAGACTTCTCCCTCGATGTGAGATGAGGCCCAATTCCCCTGCATTGTGTGCAGAGCAATTCCATGTTCCCAATCCAACACGTAAGGAGCCTTGATTTCCTTGATGGAACTCCAGAGAGTCCCCAAGAATACTGTCACAAGTATAGAAGGACAATTATGTCACCGCAGGAATGTGAAATAGCTCGGTGTACCCCAAATCAACTCGAGATGAAGCCCGATTCTCCTGCATTGGCTCTAGAGTCATCCCGTGTTCCACATCATACACACAAGTGGCTTGACTTCTTTAGGCAACTCCAAAGATTCCCTGAGACACCCCTCTGAAGTCTAGAGGAACACCAATTTCAGAACATCATCTCGAGGAAAGCTCTGTGCACCCCATATTGTCTCGAGATGAGAGCTGATTCCCCACCTTTGACTGAAGAGGTAAGCCAACTTTCCACAGGCACCTCAAGAGGAGGCTTCCCTCAGCAAGAGGTATGTGAGAGGGACCCTGATTTTGCTGCATTTTGTGTAATGGACACCGAGATGCCCTGACTCGAAAGAAGGCCGAGTGTCCCTGCTGTGGCATGAATGCAGGCTCATCATTCACCTCACAAGATGAAGGGATGTCTGGATCCCCTGTGGAGATGCTAGAGAAAGCCCTAGGTCCCAGCCTCATCTGTACAGGCCTCACATCCCTTTGACACCTCAAGAGGCACGCGGAGTTCAATGCTTCAAAAGGTGAGGATACCTGACTCTTGTTGAAAATTGATAGGAATCCCAAATTGATAGACTGTGGCATCTGGAAAGGGACCCTCGTCTCCGGCCTTACATCGAGAAGCCTCCGTATTGCCCTGTGAAGCCTCGAGGAAATTCCTGAGCTGTCCCTCGTACCTACACAGTTGTTATGATGTTGCTGAACAAACATGAGCTTTGAAGTATCATTACCTCCGTAACTAAAGAATATACCTCAGGTTCCTGCTGCAACTCAAGAAAAACCATGAGACTTCTCCCTCACCATGAGATGAGGACTGATTCCCCTGCATTGTGTGCAGGACTGAAGAGGTAAGCCAACTTTCCACAGGCACCTCAAAGGAGGCTTGTCTCAGCAATAGGTATGTGAGTGGGACCCTGAGATTGCTGCCTCAAGTGGAATGGACACCGAGATACCCTGACTTGAAACAAGGCTGGATATCCCTGCATTGACTTGATGCGGGCTCATCATTCACTTCACAAGATGAAGAGATGTCTGAATCCCCTGTGGAGACACTACAGAAAGCCCTAGGTCCCCGCACCATCCGTACAGGCATCACATCCCTTTGACACCTCGAGAGGCAAGCGGAGTTCAGTGCTTCAAAAGGTGACGATGCCTGACTCTTCTTGAAAATTGATAGGAATTCCAGTATCACTGTGGAAACTAGAAAGGGACCCTGGGTCTCCCACTCACCTTGAGAAGCATCCGTATTGCCCTGCCAAGCCTCAAAGAGATTCCTGATTTTTCCTTCTTAACTAGACAGGAGACCTGATGTTGCTGAAGAAACACGACCTTTGAAGGATCATTCCCACTGTAACTCTAGAATATAGCCCAGGTTCCCACCGCAACTTGGGAAAAACCATGAGACTTCCTCCTTGCCGCAAGACGAGGCCCGATTCCTCTGCAATGTGTGAAGAGCAATTCCGTGTTCCCAACCAAACACGTGAAGAGCAATTCCGTGTTCCCAATCAAACATGGAAGGAGACTTGATTTGCATTGTCGAACTCCAGAGAATCCCCATGAACACTGTCACAAGTCTAGAAGGACAGTGATGTCACTGTGGGAATGCGAAATAGCTCAGTGCACCCCAAATAAACTCAAGTTGAAGCCCAATTCCCCTGCATTGACTCCAGAGCCATTCCTAATTCCAAATCATGTGCAACAAGTGGCTTGACTATCTTTAGGCAATTTCAGAGATTCCCTGAGACACCCATCTCAAGTCTAGAGGAACACAAATTTCAGGAGAGCAACTCACAAATGCTCAGTGCACCCCAAATTGTCTCGAGATGAGAGCTGATTCCCTGGCTTCGATTGAAGAGGTATATCAATTTTCCACTAGGACATCAAGAGGAGGCTTCCCTTAGCAATAGTTATGTGAGAGGGACTCCGAGTTTGCTGCCTCTTTGGAATGGACATCGAGACGCCCTGACTTGAAATAAGGTCAAATTTCCCTGCAGTGGCTTGAATGCAGGCTCGTCTCTAATATCACAAGATAAAGGGATGTCTGAATCCCCTGTGGAGACCCTAGAGAAAGTGCTACGTTCCCTCCTCATCTGGACAGGAGGCCTCATATCCATTTGAAACCTTGAGAGGCATGCGGAATTCAATGCTTCACAAGGTGATGATGCCTGAAACTTGTAGAAAAATGATAGGAATAGCAATATCACTGTGGCAACTAGAAATGGACCCTTGGTCCCCGCCTCACACCAAAAAGTGCCCTGCCAAGTCTCGAGGAAATTCCTGAGTTGTCCCTCGTACCTAGACAGGTGTCCTGAAGTCCCTGAGCAAACATGAGCTTTGAAGGATCATCCCCACTGTAACTCGAGAATATACCCCAGGTTCCCGCCACAACTCGACAAAAACCATGAGACTTCTCCCTCGACACGAGATGAGGCCCGATTCCCCTGCATTGTGTGCAGAGCAATTCCTTTTCCCAATCAAACATGTAAGGAGCCTTGATTTGCTTGATGGAACTCTAGAGTCCCCAAAACACTGTCACAAGTGTAGAAGGACAGTGATGTCACTGCAGGAATGCAAAATAGCACAGTGTACCCCAAATCAACATGAGATGAAGCAAGATTCCCCTGCATTGTCTCCACAGCCATCCAGTGTTCCACATCATATGTGATAAGATGCTTGACTTCCTTTAGGAAACTCTAGAGATTCCCTGAGACACCCGTCTCAAGTCTAGAGGAACACGAATTTCAGCAGAGCAAATAGAGGAAAGCTACGTGCACCACAAATCATCTCAAGATGAGATCTGATTCTCTGGCTTCGACTGGAGAGGTATGCCAACTTTCCACAAGCACCTCAAGAGGAGGCTTCCCTCAGCAATAGGTATGTGAGAGGGACCCTGGGTTTGCTGCCTCAAGTGGAATGGACAATGAGATGCCCTGACTTGAAGGAAGGCGGGATTTCCCTGCAGTGGCTTGAATGCAGGCTCGTCTTTAATCTCACAAGATGAAGGATTGTCTGAATCCCCTGTGGAGACCCTAGAGAATGCCCTAGTTCCCCGTTTCATCTGGACAGGAGGCCTCAGATACATTTGACACCTCAAGAGGCATGCGGAGTTCAATGCTTCAAAATGTGATGATGCCTGACACTTTTTGAAAATTGATAGGAATCCCAATATCACTGGGGCAACTAGAAAGGGAAACTCAGTCTCCCGACTCCCCTCCAGAAGCAGCCGTATTGCCCTGCCAAGCGTAGTGGAGATTCCTGAGGTGTCCGTGGTAACTAGACAGGAGTCCTGATGATAGTGAACAAACACGGGATTTGAATGTCCATCCCCGCCATAAATCGAGAATGTACTGTGGTTTTCTGCCGAAACTCGAGAAAATATATGAGACTTCCCCCTCGCCACGATATGAGGCCCGATTCCACTGCATTGTGTGCAGAGCAATTTCGTGTTCCCAATCAAACACGTAAGGAGCCTTGATTTGCTTGATGCAACTCCAGAGAGTTCCCAGGAACACTGTCAAAAGTCTAGAAGGACACTGATCTCACCACAGGAATTCGAAATAACTCAGTGTATCCCAAATCAACTCGAGGAGATGAAGCCCGATTCCCTTGCATTGACTCCAGAGCCTTCTCGCGTTCCCCATCATGACAAGTGGCTTGACTTCTTTTAGGTAACTCTAGATATTCATTGAGACACCCGTCTGAAGTCTAGAGGAACACCAATTTCAGCACAGTAACTCAAGGAAAGCTCTGTGCACCCCATATCGTCTCGAGATGAGAGCTGATTCCCTGGCTTCGACTGAAGAGGTATGCCAACTTTCCACAAGCACCTCAAGAGGAGGCGGCCCTCAGCAATAGGTATGTGAGAGGGACCCTGATTTTGCTGCCTCAGTGGAATGGACATTGAGATGCCCTGACTTGAAAGAAGGTCGGATTTCCCTGCAATGTGTTGAATGCAGGCTTGTCTCTAATATCACAAGATAAAGGGATGTCTGAATCCCCTGTGGAGACCCTAGAGAAAGTGCTACTTTTCCACCTCATCTGGACAGGAGGCCTCACATCCGTTTGACACCTCGAGAGGCATGGGGAATGCAATGCTTCACAAGGTGACGATGCCTGAAACTTGTAGAAAATGGATAGGAATAGCAATATCACTGTGGCAACTTTAAAGGGACCCTTGGTCCCCACCTCACCTCGAGATGTGTCCGTATTGCCCTGCCAAGCCTCGAGGAAATTCCTGAGCTGTCCCTCATACCTAGACAGGTGTCCTGACATTGCTGAGCAAATATGAGCTTTGAAGGATAATCCCTGCTGTAACTTGAGAATATACCCCAGGTTCCCACTGCAACTCGAGCAAAACCATGAGACTTCTCCCTTGACACGAGATGAGGCCTGATTCCCCTGCATTGTGTGCAGAGCAATTGCGTGTTCCCAGTCAAACACATAAGGAGGCTTTATTTGCTTGATGGAACTACAGAGAGTTTGCAAGAACACTGTCACAAGTATAGAAGGGCAGTGATGTCACTGCAGGAATGCAAAATAGCACGGTGTACCCCAAATCAACTCGAGATGAAGCAAGATTCCTCTCTATTGGCTCCAGAACCATCCCGCATTCCACATCATATGCGACAAGATGATGGACTTCGTTTAGGAAACTCCAGAGATTCCCTGAGACACCCATCTCAGGGCTAGAGGAACACAAATTTCAGCACACAAATAGAAGAAAGTTCTGTGCACCGCAAATCATCTCAAGATGAGAGCTGATTTCCTGGCTTCAACTGAAGAGGTATGCCAACTTTCCACAAGCACCTCAAGATGAGGCTTCCATCAGCAATATTTATGTGAGAGGGACCCTGAGTTTGCTGACTCAAGTGGAATGGAGAGTGAGAGGCCCTGACTTGAAAGAAGGCCAGATTTCCTTGCAGTGGCTTAAATGCAGGCTCGTCTTTCATCTCACAAGTTGAAGGGACGTCTGAAGTCCCTGTGGAGACCCTATAGAAAGCCCTAGGTCCCCACCTTATCTGGACAGGAGGCCTCACATCCCCTTGACTCCTCAAGAGGCATGCGGAGTTCAATGCTTTAAAAGGTGATGATGCCTGACTCCTGTTTAAAATTGATAGGAATACCAATATCACTGAGGCAACTAGAAAGGGAACCTGGGTCTCCCGGCTCAACTCGAGAAGTGTTCGTATTGCCTTGACAAACGTCAAGGAGATTCCTGAGGTGTCCCATGGAACTAGACAGCCGTCCTGACGTCATTGAAAAAACATGAGCTTTGAAGGATGATCCCCACCATAACTCGAGAACATACCCGAGGTTCCCGCCACAACTTCAGAAAAACTATGAGACTTCTCCCTCGCCGCAATACGAGACCCGATTCCTCTGCATTGTGTGAAGAACAATTCTGTGTTCCCAACCAAACACGTGAAGAACAATTCCATGTTCCCAATCAAACACAGAAGGAGCATTGATTTGCATAATGGAACTCCAGAGAATCCCCAAGAACACTGTCTCAAATCTAGAAGGAGAGTGATGTCACCACAGGAATGTGAAGTAGCTCAGTGTACCCCAAATCAACTCGAGATGAAGCCTGATTCCCCTTCACTGACTCTAGAGCCATTCCGAATTCCAAATCATGCGCAACAAGTGGCTTGACTATCTTTAGGCAATATCAGAGATTCCCTGAGACACCCATCTCAAGTCTAGAGGAACATCAATTTCAGGAGAGCAACTCGCAAAAGCTCAGTGCACCCCAAATTGTCTCAAGATGACAGCTGATTCCCTGGATTCGATTGAAGAGGTATACCAACTTTCCACTAGGACATCAAGAGGAGGCTTTCCTTAGACATAGGTATTTGAGAGGGACCCTGAGTTTGCTGCCTCAGGTGGAATGGACACCATGATGCCCTGAATCGAAAGAAAAATGGATTTCCCTGCAGTGGCTTGAATGCAGGCTCATCGTTCATCTCACAAGATGAAGGGATGTCTGAAACCCCTGTGGCAACCCTAGAGAAAGCCCTACGTCTCCGCCTCATCTGGACAGGAGGCCTCACATCCCTTTGACTCCGCAAGAGGCACGCAGAGTTCAATGCTAAAAAATGCGACAATGCCTGACTCTTGTTGAAAATTGATAGGAATCCCTATATCTCTGTAGCAACTAGAAAGGTACCCTGGGTCTCCCGCATCACCATGAGGTGTCTGTATTGCCCTGCCAAGGCTCGGGGAGATTATTGAGGTGTCCCTCCTAACTAGACAAGAGTCCTGACATCTCTGAACAAACACGAGCTTTGAAGGATCATCCCCACCGTAACTCGAGAATATACCCCAGGTCCCCGCCACAACTCAAGAAAAACAATGAGACTTCCTCCTCACCGCAAGATGAGGCCTTTTCCCCCTGCATTGAGTGCAGAATAATTCCTTGTTCCCCATCAAACATGTAAGGAGCTTTGATTTGTTTGACGGAACTCCAGAGAGTCCATAAGAACACTCACAATTTTAGAAGGACACTGATGTCACCGCAGGAATGTGAAACAGCTCACTGCACCCCAAATGAACTCGAGATGAAGCCCAATTCCCCTGCATTGGCTCCAGAGCCATCATGCGTTCCACATCATACACGACAAGGGGCTTGACTTCCTTTAGGCAACTCCAGAGATTCCCAGAGACACCGGTCTCAAGTCTAGAGGAACACCAATTCCAGCAGAGCAACTTGAGGAAAGCTCCGTGTACCCCATATCATCTCGAGATGACAGCTGATACCCTGGCTTCGACTGAAGTGCAAGCCAACTTTCCAGAAGCACCTCAGGAGGAGGCTTCCCTCAGCAATAGGTATGTGAGAGGGACCCTGAGGTTGCTGCCTCAAGTGGAATGGACACCGAGATGCCCTGACTCCAAAGAAGGCAGATTTACCTGAAGTGGCTTGAATGCAGCCTGGTCTTTCATCTAACAAGATGAAGGGATGTCTGAATCCCTTGTTGAGATCCTAGGAAAAGCACTAGGACCCCGCCTCATCTGGACAGGAGGCCTCACATCCCTTTGACACCTCAAGAAGCACACGGAGTTCAGTGCTTCAAAAGATGACAATGTGTGACAGCTGTTGAAAATTGATAGGAATCCCAAAATCACTGTGGCAACTAGAAAGGGACCCTAGGTCACCGCCTCACATCATGAAGCATCCGAATTGCCCTGCCAAGCCTCGTGGAGATGCCTGAGCTTTCCCTCATAACTAGACAGGAGTCCGGACGTTGCTGAACAAACACGAATTTTGAATGGCCATCCCCGCCGTAACTCGAGAATGTACCTCAGGTTCCCACCGCAACATGAGAAAATATATGAGAATTCCCCCTTTTGGTGAGATGAGGCCCGATTCCCTTGATTTGCATGCAGAGCAATTCCATTTTCCCTACCAAATAGGTAAGGAGCCTTGATTTGCTTCATGGAACTCCAGAGAATCCCCAAGAAGACTGTCACAAGTCTAGAAGGACACTGATATCACCACAGGAATGTGAAATAGCTCGGTGTACCCCAATTCAACTCGAGATGAAGCCCAATTCCCAACATTTGCTCCAGAGCCATCCCGCATTCCACATCATACACGACAAGTATCTTGACTTCCTTTAGGCAACTCCAGAGATTCCCTGAGACACCCGTCTCAAGTCTAGAGGAACACCAGTTTCAGCAAAGCAACTCAAGGAAAGCTCCGTGCACCCCATATCGTCTCAAGATGAGAGCTCATTCCCAGGCTTCAACTGAAGAGGTATGCCAACTTTCCACAAGCACCTCAAGAGGAGGCTTCCCTCAGCAATAGGTATGTGAGTGGGACCGTGAGTTTGCTGCCTCAAGTGGAATGGACACCGAGATGCCCTGACATGAAAGAAGGCCGCATTTCCCTGCAATATCTTGAATGCAGTCTAGTCTTTCATCTCACAAGTTGCAGGGTGGTCTGAATCCCCTGTAGAGACCTTAGAGAAAGCCCTAGGTCCTGCCACATCTAGGCAGGAAGCCTCACATTCCTTTGATACCTCGGGAGGCACACAGAGTTAAATGCTTCAAATGGTGATGATTCCTAACTTTCTTAAATATTGATAGGAAACCCAATATCACTGTGGCAACTAGAAATGATTTCTCCATCTCTTGCCTCAACTCGAGAAGCATCTGTATGGCCCTGCCAAGCCTAATGGAGATTTCTGACGTGTCCCTCGTAACTAGACAGGAGTCTTGACGTCGCTGTACAAACACGGGTTTTGAATGGGCTTCCCCACCATAACTCGAGAATGTACCCCAGGTTCCCGGTGCAACTCGAGAAAAACCATGAGACTTCACCCTCGCTGCAAGATGAGGCCCAATTCCCCTGCATTGCATGCAGAGCAATTCCGTGTTCCAAATCAAACACGTAAGTATCCTTGGCTTGCTTGATGGAACACCAGAGACTATCCAAGAACACTGTCACAAGTCTAGAAGGACAGTGATGCCACTGCATTTATGCGAAATAACTCGGTGAACCACAAATCAACTCGAGATGAAGCCCGATCCCCCTGCATTGGCTCGAGAGCCATCCTGCGTTCCACATAATACACAACAAGTGGCTTCACTTCCTTTAGGCAACTCCAGAGATTCCCTGAGAAACAAGTCTCAACTCTAGAGGAACACCAATTTCAGCATAGAAACTCGAGGAAAGCTCTGTGCACTTAAAATCGTCTCTAGATTAGAGCTGATTCCCTGGCTTCAACTGAAGAGGTATGCCGACATTCCACAAGCACCTCAAGAGGAGGCTTCCCTCTGCAATAGGTATGTGATAGAGACCCTGAGTTTGCTGCCTCAAGTGGAATGGACACTGAGATGCCCTGACTCGAGAGAAGGCCAGATTTCCCTGCAGTGGCTTGAATGCAGGCTCATCTTTCATCTCACAAGATGAAGGGATATCTGAATCCCCTGTGGAGACCCTGGAGAAATCCCTAGGTTCCCGACTCATCTGGACAGGAGGCCTCACATCCCTTCGACACCTTGAAAAGCACGTGGAGTTTAATGCTTCAAAAGGTGATGATGCCTGACTCTTCTTGAAAATTGTTAGGAATCCCAGTATCACTGTGGCAACTAGAAAGGTACACTGGGTTTCCCACCTCAACTGGAGAAGCGTCTGTATTTCTCATCCAAGCCTCGAGGAGATTTCTGAAATGTCCCTCGTAACTAGACAGGAGTTCTAAGGTCGCTGAACAAACACGAGCTTTGAAGGTTCATCCCCGCCATAACTCGAGAATATACCCCAGGTTCCCACCGCAACTCCAGAAAAAAAAATGAGACTACCCCCTCACCGCGAGATGAGGCCTGATTTCCCTGCATTGCCTGTAGAGCAATACCGTGTTCCCGATCAAACATGTAAGGAGACTTGATTTGCTTGACTGAACTCCAGAGAGTCCCCAAGAACACTGTCAAGGTCTAGAAGGACACTGATGTCACCGCAGGAATGTGAAATAACTCAGTGTACCCCAAATTAACTCAAGATGAAGCCCAATTCCATTGCATTGATTGCAGAGCCATCCAGCATTCCACATCATACATGACAAGTGGCTTGACTTCCTTTAGGCAACTCAAGAGATTCCCTGAGACACCCGTCCTAATTCTAGAGGAACACCAATTTCAGCACAGCAACTCGAGGAAAGCTCCGTGCACCTTAGATCTTCTCGAGACTAGAGCTGATTCCCCGGCTTCAACTGAAGAGGTATGCCAAATTTCCAAAAGCATCTCAAGAGGAGGCTTCCATCAGCAATACGTATGTGAGGGGACCCTGAATTTGCTGCCTCAAGTGGAATGGACACCGAGATGCCCTAACTTGAAAGAAGGCCAGATTTCACAATAGTGGCTTCAATGCAGGCTCATCTTTCACTGACAATATGAAGGAATATCATAATCCCCTGGGGAGACCCTGGAGAAATCCCTAGGTCCTCGCCTCATCTGGACAGGAATCCTCACATCCCTTTGACACCTCGAGAGGCATGCAGAGTTCAATGCTTCAAAAGGTGAAGATGCCTGACGCTTTTTGAAAATTGATAGGAATCCCAATATCACTGTAGCAACTAGAAAGGGACCCTGGGTCAACCGCGTCATCTCGAGAACTGTCTGTATTGCCCTGCCAAGCCTCGAGGAGATTTCTGAAATGTCCCTCGTAACTAGACAGGAGTCTTGACTTGGCTGAACAAACATGTGATTTGAAGGATCATCCCCGCCTTAACTCGAGAATATACCCCAGGTTCCCACCGCAACTCGAGAAAAACAATGAGACTTCCCCCTCGCCACGAGATGAGGATGGATTCCTCTGCATTGTGTGAAGAGCAATTCTGTGTTCCCAATGAAACATGTAAGGAACCTTGATTTGCTTAATGGAACTCCAGAGAGTCCCCAAGAACACTCTCACATGTCTAGAAGGAAACTGATGTCACCGCAGGAATGCCAAATAGATTGGTGTACCCCAAATCAAAATGAGATGAAGCCCAATTCCCCTGCATTTGCTCCAGAGCCATCCCACGTTCCAAATCATGCACAACAAGTGGCTTGACTTCCTTTAGGCAACTCCAGAGATTCCCTGAGACACCCGTCTCAAGTCTATATGAACACCAATTTCAGCAGAGCAACTCGAGGAAAGCTTAGTGCACCACAAATCTTATCAACATGAGAGCTTATTCCCAGGCTTCGACTGAAGAAGTATGCAAACTTTCCAAAAGCATGTGAAGGGGAGGCGATCCTCAGCAATAGGTATGTGATAGGGACCCTGAGTTTTCTGCCTCAAGTGGAATTGACCCTGAGATGCCCTGACTTGAAGAAGGACGGATTTCCCTGCAGTGGCTTGAATGCAGGCTCTTCTTTCATTTCACAAGATGAAGGGATGTTTGAATCCCATGTGGATTCCCTAGAGAAAGCCCTAGGTCCACGTCTCCTCTGGACACGGGGCCTCACATCCATTGACACCTCTAGAGGCATGCGGGGTTCAATGCTTCAAAAGGTGACGATGCCTGACTCTTCTTGAAAATTGATAGAAATCCCAATATCACTGTGGAAACTAGAAAGGGTTGCTTGGTGTCCCGCCTCACCTCCAGAAGCGTCCGTATTGTCCTGCCAAGACTAGTTTAGATTCCTGAGGTGTCCGTCATAACTAGACAGGAGGCCTGACTTTCCTGAATAAACTCAAGTTTCGAATGGCCATCCCCGCCGTAACTCGAGAATATACCCCAGGTTCCTTTCTCAACTCGAGAAAACCCACGAGAATTCCCCCGCGCCTCGAGATGAGGCCCGATTCCGATGCATTGCGTTCAGAGCAATTACGTGTTCCCAATCAAACACGTAAGGAGCCTTGATGTGCTTGATGGAACTCCAGACAGAGAGTCCCCAAGAACACTGTCAGAAGACGAGAAGAACTTTGATGTCACCTCAGGGAAGCAAAATAGCTCGGTGTACCCCAAATCAAATTGAGATGAAGCCCGTTTCCCCTGCATTGGCTCCATAGCCATCCCACCTTCCACATCATAGACAACAAGTGGCTTGACTTCCTTTAGGAGACTTCAGAGATTCCCTGAGGTACCCACTCGGCATAGGTATAGCATCTTTTGCACTATAAAAGACATTACATCCTCACTTTATGAAATCAAAGCACCATTTTTATGACATCACACCCACTATATTTTACATCATATCGACGCTATTTCTGTCAGCACATCCACTCTATTGATGATATCACACCAACTCTATTTATGAGATCTCATCCTCTATATATGTCGACCTCATATCCATTGTATACAACAACATATTCACTATATTTTTTCCATCACAGCCACTGTACCTGTGTCTCACTCCCACTCTTTCCATGATATCACACCCTTTGTATATATGACATTGCACACACCATAAGTTTAACATCAGATACTCTATATAAGGTATCACATCCACCATTTATGACATCACACCACATTATTTATGACATCACGTGCACTGTATACATGTCATCACTCCCACGATATCTAACACTGCATCCACAATATCTGTGTCTTCACAATCCCTCTATGTATGATCTTGGAACAACTGTATGCATGACATCACACCCACTTTATATATTATGCACCATACATAACGTCACATTCACTCTTTGAGTTCACATCATTGTAGTAACCACATTACATCCACTGCATTCCTGACATCACACACACTATATACGACATCACACACATGACAACACAAAAGTTATATCTGCCATCTCACCCTCTATACCTGACACTACATTCACTGTATCTGTGTCATCAAACCCAGTGTATCAATTGTATTACACCCACTCGCTGAATGACATTACACACTATATGTATGACATCACATTCAGTATGCATGACATCACATGAACACTTTATGACATCACACCCATAAAGGTATGACATCACATGCAGTATACTTATGACATCATATCCAATATACATGATCTCACCCATACTGTTTCATGAAAACAAAACGACTATATCTGGCATCTCACCCACTGTATTTGACATCACAGCCACTGCATCTGTGTGGTCACACCTGCTCTATCAATGCCTTCACAATAATTATGGAAGTCTTCACACTTGGCACACGTATGACATCATACACACCCTACATCACACCAAATTGAGACTTTATGACATCAATCATCAGTATTTAGGACATCACAAACACTGCATTCATGACATCAGATCTCCTATAAATGACATCACATCCACAGTTTATGACATCTCATCCCCTATACCTGTGACATCACAGCCACTATATTGGTAACATAACACCCACTATGTTTGTGAATACATATCAACTATATTTGACATGAAACACACTGTGTTAAGACAATACAACCACTATATATGACATCACACTCTTCATGTCTGTGTCTGTGTGATCACACCCACTGTATCGATGATATAACACACACTCTATTTATGACCTCACATCTACTGTATATATGGCACAATATGCACTGTATATGACATCTCACCCATGATATATGACATCGCAACACTCTACTCATGACATCAAAGCTATTATATCTCACCTCACACCGATTATATCTGACAGCACATCCACTGTATCTCTGTCATCACCCCCAGATTATCGATCATACAACCCCCATTGTATGTATGATAACACAGCCACAATATGTATGACATCATATGAAATACATATGACATCACATCCACTTTTTATTATATCACTCCATGCTATGACATCACACCCACTGTATTTATGTCATCACACCCAGGATACCTGTCATCGCATCCACTATAGCTGGACCATTACTTATAGTGCACTGATTATACCACACCTACTATATGTATGCCATGAAACCCACTATATGTATGCCATCACAGGAATTCTATATGACATCACACTCTTTATGACATAACAATTCTGTATTCATGACGTAACATCCACTCTATTCATGATAGCACACCCACTCTATATGACATCACATACACTATACTTGCGACATCACAGCCACCGTATGTATGACAAGACACCTCCTCTGTTTCTGACATCATACTCAGTATATATGACATCTCACATGGTGTATGAATAACAATACAACCACGGTTTCTGACAGCATACTCACAGTATCTGTGTAATCACACCCACTTGATTGATGATATCATATCCTCTGTATATATGAAATCACACCCACTGCATGTAGGACACCATAGGCACTATTTCTGACATCACATCCTCTCTTGATGACATCATACCATTGTTTATATGTCATGGCACCCACACACACACTGTGTGTATGACAACACAAGCTCTATATCAGACTTAAAACCCATTCTATCTGCCATCACATCTACTGTATATGTCATCACACCCACTCTGTCGAAGACATCACACCAACTATGTAAGACATCACAGGTCGCATATGTATGCCATCATGTGCAGTATACATTACACCATATCCACCCTTTAAGATAACAACCCTTAGTATTTATGACATCACATGCCCTTTATTGATGACATCACATGCACTATATATGACATGTCATCTAAGTATGATATCACATTCACTGTATGTGTGACATCACACAATGCCTGTATCTCTGACATTACACAGTCTATGTTTATGACATATCCACTTTATATAGGATCACACACAGTGTTATGACAACACAGCCATTGTGTAACTTCACAGCCACTATGTCTGACTTCACACCCACAGTATCGACATCACAGCCACTATGTGTATGACATCATATGCACTACATGTGACATCACATCCACAGTTTTGGACATCACACCACTTTATGTATCAGATCAGGTCCACTCTATCTGACCTCACTTCCTCTGTACCTCTGTCATCACACCCACCATATCAATGTTATCACAGCCACTATATGTATGACCTCACATCCAGTATATCGGTAACATCACATCCACTATATTTGTGACATAATAACCACTAAGTGTGACATTGCAACACTCTGTCTTGATGATGGAACACTCGCCATATGTTTGACATCCTTTGCATTGCAGATGACAACGCACCCACTCTATCACACCAAACCACAGTATTTACGGTTTCACATCCACTTCATGCATGACAACTCAGCCCCTGTATCAGACACCGCACCCACTGTATCTATGTCATCAGACTGTCTACACTGATATCTCACCCACTTTTGTATGACATCACACCCACCTTCTGGGTGACATCATATGAACTATATATAACATCACACCCAATCCTTATGTCATCAAACTACTGTACTTATGACATTACAGACTCTATATATGAATCCACAACCAGTATGAGGGAAACATATACACTTAACGTGTGACATCACAGCCACTATCTGGGTCATCACACCCACTGTATAGGCAACATCACACCCACTCTTTTTATGACATCACACTTGCCATATGTGTGGCATCCTGTGCGTTATACAAGACATCACATCCTCACTTTTTGACCTCCTACCACCATTTTGAGGACATCACACACACTATAATAGACATCATGTCCACTGTATCTGTGTCATCACACCAACCCTATCGATGATATCACAGCCACTATATGTATGATATCACATCCAGTATATGTGAGACATTCTCTCCACTATATTTATGACATCGTACCCACTATATGACATCACAAACCTCTGTGTTGATTACACCACATTCGGCCTATGTATGACATCATTTGCGCTACAGAAGATGTCACATCCACTCTATGACACCAATCACAATCTTTATGACTTCACATCCACTTCAGGCATGACATCATACCCCCTGTATCAGACATCGCACCAACTGTATCTTTGTCATCACAACCTCTCCACTGATATCACACCCACTTTTGTATGACATCACACCCATTATATGTGTGACATCATATGCACTATATATAACATCATATCCACTGCTTATGTCATCACACTACTGTACTTAGGACAGCACAAACTTGACATATGAAACCACATCCAGTATGCAGTTCAAAATATACACGATCCATGTGACATCACAGTCACTAGTCTGTGTGATCACACCCACTCTATTGAGAGCATCACACCCACTCTTTGTATGAAATCACACTCGGCATATGTATAGCATCTTTTGCACTATAGGAGACATTACATCCTCACTTTATGAAATCAAGCCACTATTTTTATGACATTACACACACTATATTTGACATCGTATCAACACTGTTTCTTTCACCACATCCACTGTATTGATGATATCATACCAACTCTATTTATGAGATCTCATCCTCTATATATGTCGACATCATATCCATTGTATTGTATACAAGAACCTATTCACTAGGTTTGTACCATCACAGCCACTGTACCTGTGTCTCACACCCACACTTTCCATGATATCACACCCTTTGTATATATGACATTGCACCCACTATATGTTTAACATCAGATACACTATATAAGGTATCATATCCACAGTTTGTGTCATCACGCCACATTATTTATGACATCACAGGCGTTTTATTCATGTCATCACTCCCACAATATATAACACTGCATCCACAGTATCTGTGTCCTCACAATCCCTCTACGTATGATCTCTGAACAACTGTATGTATGACATCACACCCACTTTATATATGACATCTTATGCACCATACATAACGTCACATCCACTCTTTGAGTTCACACCATTGTAGTAACAACATTACATCCACTGCATTCATGACATCACACACACTATATACGACATCACACACATGACAACACAAAAGTTATATCTGCCATCTCACCCTCTATATCTGACTACATCCACTGTATCTGTGTCATCAAACCCAGGGTATCAATTGCATTTTACCCACTCTCTGTATGTCATTACACACTATATGTATGACATCATATTCAGTATGCCTGATATCACATGAACACTTTATGACATCACTCCTATAAACGTATGACATCACAGCCAGTATATTTATGACATCATATGCAATATATATGATATCACCCATATTGTTTCATGAAAACAAAGTGACTATACCTGGAATCTCACCCACTGTATTTGACATCACAGCCACTGCATCTGCATGGTCAAACCCACTTTATCAATGCCTTCACAACAATTATGGAAGTCTTCACACTTGGCACACGTATGGCATCATACACCGCCTACATCACACCAAGTTCAGACTTTATGACTTCAATCATCAGTATTTAGGACATCACAAACACTGCATTCATGACATCAGATCTCCTATATAAGACATCACATCCTCAGTTTATGACATCTCATCCCCTACACCTGTGACATCACAGCCACTATATCGGTAACATAACAGCCACTATGTTTGTGAATATATATCAACTATATTTGACATGAAACACACTGTGGTAAGACAATACAACCATTATATATGACATCACACACTTCATGTCTGTGTCTGTGTGATCACACCCACTCTATCAATGATATAACACACACTCTATTTTTGACATCACATCTACAGTATATATGGCACAATATGCACTGTATACGACAACTCAACCACATCACAACAATCTACTCATGACATCAAATCTATTATATCTCACCTCACACGAATCATATCTGAGAGCACATCCACAGTATCTCTGTCATCACACCCAGATTATCGATCTTACAACCCACATTGTATGTATGATAACACAGCCACAATATGTATGACATCATATGAACTACATATGACATTATATCCACTCTTTATGATATCACACCATGCTATGACATCACACCCACTGTATTCATGGCATCACACCCATGATACATGTCATCGCATCCACTGTAGCTGGACCATTACTTATAGTGTACTGATTATACCACACTTACTATATGTGTGACATGAAACCCACTATATATATGACATCACAGGAATTCTATATGACATCACACTCACTCTTTATGACATAACAATACTGTATGCATAACGTCACTTCCACTCTATTCATGGCAGCACACCCACTCTATATGACATCACATACACTATACTTGTGACATCACAGCCACTCTATCTATGACAAGACATCTCCTATGTTTATGACATCATACTCAGTGTATATGACATCTCCCATGGTGTATGAATGACAGTACAACCACGGTATCCTACATCACACTCAAAGTATCTGTGTAATCACACACACATGATTGATGATATCACACACTGTGTATGTATGAAATCACACCCACTGCATGTAGGACACCATAGGCACTATTTATGACATCACATCCTCTCTTGATTACATCATACCATTGTTTATATGTCATGGCACCCACTATGTTTATGACATCATATCCAATATATATGATGTCACACACACTGTGTGTATGACAACACAAGCTCTGTATCTTTCCTAAAACCCATTCTATCTGCCATCACATCTACTGTATATGTCATCACACCCACTCTGTCGAAGACATCACACCAACTATGTAAGGCATCACAGGTGGCATATGTATGCCATCAGGTGCACTATACATGACACCATATCCACCCTTTAAGACATCAACCCTTAGTATTTATGACATCACATGCCCTTTATTGATGAGATCACATGCAGTATATATGACATGTCATCTAAGTATGATATCACATTCACTGTATGTGTGACATCACACAATGCCTGTATCTCTGACATCACACACTCTATGTTATGAAAACACAGCCATTGTGTAACTTCACAGCCACTAGGTCTCACTTCACACCCACAGTGTCGACATCACAGCCAATATGTGTATGACATCATATGCACTACATGTGACATCACATCCACAATTTAGGACATCACACCACTTTATATATCAGATCAGGTCCACTCTATCTGACCTCACTTCCTCTATACCTCTGTCATCACACTCACCATATCAATGATATCACAGCCACTATATGTATGACGTCACATCCAGTATATCTGTAACATCACGTCCACTATATTTGTGACATAATATCCACTATGTATTACATCGCAACACTCTGTGTTGATGACGGGACACTGGGCATATGTATGATATCCTTTGCGCTGCAGATGACAATGCACCCGCTCTATCACATGAAACCACAGTATTTATGATGTCACATCCACTACAGGCATGACAACACAGCCCCTGTATCAGACACCGCACCCCTGTCTCTATGTCATCAGACCGTCTACACTGACCTCTCACTCACTTTTGTGTGACATCACACTCACCTTCTGGGTGACATCATATGAACAATATATATAGCATCGGACCCAATCCTTATGTCATCACACTACTGTATCTATGACATCACAGACTCTATATATTAAACCACATCCAGTATGAGGGCAACATATACACATAACATGTGACATCACAGCCATTATCTGGGTCATCACATCCACTGTATGGACAACATCACACCCACTCTTTTTATGACATCACACTTTCCATATGTGTAGCATCCTGTGCATTATACAAGACATAACATCCTCCCTTTGTGACCTCAAACCACCATTTTGAGCACATTACACCCACTATATTAGACATCATGTTCATTGTATCTCTGTCATCTCACCAACTCTATCAATGATATCACAGCCACTATATGTATGATATCACATCCAGTATATGTGAGACATTCTGTCCACTATGTTTATGACATCCTACCCACTATGTATGACATCACAAACCTGTGTGTTGATTACACCACACTCGGCCTATGTATGACACCATTTGTGCTACAGAAGACATCAAATCCACTCCACCAAACCAAGCCACAATCTTTACGACTTCAAAACCACTTCAGCCATGACATCACACTCCCTGTATCAGACATCGCAACAACTGTATCTTTATCATCACAACCTCTCCACTGATATCACACCCACTTTTGTATGACATCACACCCACTATATGTGTGACATCATATGCACTATATATAACATAATATCCACTGCTTATGTCATCACACTACTGTACTTAGGACAGCACAAACTTGACATATGAAACCACATCCAGTATGCAGTTCAAAATATACACAATCCATGTGACATCACAGTCACTAGTCTGTGTCATCACACCCACTGTATTGAGAGCATCACACCCTCCTTTGTATGATATCACACTCGGCATATGTATAGCATCTTTTGCACTATAGGAGACATTACATCCTCAATTTATGAAATCAAACCACCATTTTTATGACATCACACCCACTATATTTGACATTGTATCAACGCTGTTTCTTTCATCACATCCACTGTATTGATGATATCACACCAAATCTATTTATGAGATCTCATGCTCTATATATGTTGACATCATATCCATTGTATTGTATACAACAACACTATGTTTGTACCATCACAGACACTGTACCTGTGTCTCACACCCACACTTTCCATGATATCACACCCTTTATGTATATGACATTGCACCCACTATATGTTTAACATCAGATACTCTATATAAGGTATCACATCCACAGTTTATGACATCACGCCACATTATTTATGACATCACATGCGTTGTATTCATGTCATCACTCCCACGATATCTAACACTGCATACACAGTATCTGAGTCCTCACAACCACTCTAAGTATGATCTCTGAACAACTGTATGTATGACATCACACCCACTTTATATATGACATCTTATGCACCATACGTAACATCACATCCCCTCTTTGAGTTCACACCACTGTAGTAACTACATTACATCCACATCATTCATGATATCAAACACACTATATATGACATCACACACATGACAACACAAAAGTTATATCTGCCATCTCACTCTCTGTATCTGACACTACATCCACTGTACCTGTGTCATCAAACCCAGGGTATCAATTGCATTTTACCCACTCTCTGTATGTCATTACACACTATATGTGTGACATCACATTCAGTATGCATGACATCACATGAACACTTTATGACATCACACCCATATAGGTATGACATCACATCCAGTATATTTATGACATCATGTCCAATATATATGATCTCACCCATACTGTTTCATGAAAACAAAATGACTATACCTGGCATCTCACTCACTGTATTTGACATCACAGCCACTGCATCTGTGTGGTCACACCCGCTCTATCCATGCCTTTACAACAATTATGGAAGTCTTCACACTTGGCACACCTATGACATCATACACACCCTACATCACACCAAATTCAGACTTTATGACATCAATCGTCAGTATTTAGGACATCGCAAACACTGCATTCATGACATCAGATCTCCTATACATCACATCCACGGTTTATGACATCTCATTCCCTATACCTGTGACATCACAGCCATGATATCGAAACATAACACCCACTATGTTTGTGAATACATATCAACTATATTTGATATGAAACACACTGTGTTAACCCAGTACAATGACTATATATGACATCACACACTTCATGTGTATGTCTGTGTGATCACACCCACTGTATCGATGATAAAATACACACTCTATTTATGACATCATATTTACTGTATATATGGCACAATATGCACTGCATATGACACCTCACCCATGATTTATGACATCACAACACTCTACTCATGACATCAAAGCTATTACATCTCACCTCACACCAATTATAGCTGACAGCACATCCACTGTATCTCTGTCATCACACCCAGATTATCGATCATACAACCCCCATTGTATGTATGATAACACAGCTGCAATATGTATGACATCATACGAACTGCATATGACATCATATCCACTCTTTATGATATCACACCACGCTATGACATCACACCCACTGTATTCATGGCATCACACCCAGGATACCTGTCATCACATCCACTGTAGCTGGACCATTACTTACAGTGTACTGATTATACCACACCTACTATATGTGTGACATGAAGCCCACTACATGTATGACATCACAGGAATTTTATATGACATCACACTCACTCTTTATGACATAACAATACTGTATGCCTGACGTCACATCCACTCTATTCATGACATCACACCCACTCTATATGATATCACATACTCTATACTTGCAACATCTCAGCCACTGTATCTATGACAAGACACCTCCTGTGTTTATGACATCATACTCATTATATATGACATCTCACATGGTATATGAATGACAATACAACCACAGTATCCTACAACACACTCACAGTATCTGTGTAATCACACCCACTTGATTGATGATATCATAACCTGTGTATATATGAAATCACACCCATTGCATGTAGGATACCATAGGCACTATTTATGACATCACATCCTCTCTTGATTACATCATACCATTGTTTATCTGTCATGGAACCCACTATGTTTATGACATCATAACCAATATATATGATGTCACACACACTGTGTGTATGACACACAAGCTCTATATCAGACTTGAAACCCATTCTATCTTCCATCACATCTACTGTATATGTCATCACACCCACTCTGTCGAAGACATCACACCAACTATGTAAGACATCACAGGTGGCATATGTATGCCATCAGGTGCACTATACATGACAACATATCCACCCTTTAAGACAACAACCCTTAGTATTTATGACATCACATGCCCTTTATTGATGACATCACATGCACTATATATGACATGTCATCTAAGTATGATATCACATTCACTGTATGTGTGACATCACACAATGACTGTATCTCTGACATCACACACTCTATGTTTATGACATATCCACTTTATATGGGATCACACAGAGTGTTATGAAAACACAGCCATTGTGTAACTTCACAGCCACTATGTCTGACTTCACACCCACAGTATCGACATCACAGCCACTATGTGTATGACATCATATGCACTACATGTGACATCACATCCACAATTTAGTACATCACACCACTTTATGTATGAGATCAGGTCCACTCTATCTGACCTCACTTTCTCTGTACCTCTGTCATGACACCCACCGTCTCAATGTTATCACAGCCACTATGTGTATGACCTCACATCCAGTATATCTGTAACATCACATGCACTATATTTGTGACATAGTATCCACTAAGTATGACATTACAACACTCTGTGTTGATGATGCAACACTCAGCATATGTATGACATCCTTTGCACTGCAGATGACAATGCACCCACTCTATCACACCAACCACAGTATCTACGATGTCATATCCACTTCATGCATGACAACACAGCCCCTGTATCAGACACTGCACCCACTGTATCTATGTCATCAGACAATCTACACTGACATCTTACCCACTTTTGTGTGACATCACACCCACCTTCTGGGTGACATCATATGAACAATATATATAGCATCACACCCAATCCTTATGTCATCACACTACTGTACCTATGACATCACAGACTCTATATATGAAAATACATCCAGTATGAGGGCAACATATACACTTAACATGTAACATCACAGCCACTATCTGGGTCATCACATCCACTGTATAGGCAACATCACACCCACTCTTTTTATGACATCACACTTGCCATATGTGTGGCATCCTGTGCATTATAGAAGACATCACATCCTCACTTTTTGACCTCAAACCACCATTTTGAGGACATCACACCCACTATATTATCCATCATGTCCATTGTATCTCTGTCATCACACCAACTCTATCAATGATATCACAGCCACTCTACGTATGATATCACATCTAGTATATGTGAGACATTCTGTCCACTATATTTATGACATCCTACCCACTATGCATGACATCAAAACCCTGTGTGTTGATTACACGACACTCGGCCTGTGTATGACATCATTTGCGCTACAGAAGACGTCACATCCACTCTATCACACCAAGCCACAATCTTTATGACTTCACATCCACTTCAGGCATGACATCACACCCCCTGTATCAGACATTGCACCAACTGTATCTTTGTCATCACAACCTCTCCACTGATATCACACAAACTTTTGTATGACATCACACCCACTATATGTGTTACATCATATGCACTATATATAACATCGTATCCACTGCTTATGTCATCACACTACTGTACTTAGGACAGCACAAACTTGACATATGAAACCACATCCAGTATGCAGTTCAAAATATACACGATCCATGTGACATCACAGTCACTAGTCTGTGTCATCACACCCACTGTATTGAGAGCATCACACCCACTCTTGTATGACATCACACTCGGCATAGGTATAGCATCTTTTGCACTATAGGAGACATTACATCCTCACTTTATGAAATCAAACCACTATTTTTATGACATCACACCCACTATATTTGACATTGTAACAACACTGTTTCTTTCACCACATCCACTGTATTGATGATATCACACCAAATCTATTTATGAGATCTCATCCTCTATATATGTCAACATCATACCCATTGTATTGTATACAACAACCTATTTACTATGTTTGTAACATCACAGCCACTGTACCTGTGTCTCACACCCACACTTTCCATGATATCACACCCTTTGTATATATGACACTGCACCCACTATATGTTTAACATCAGATACACTATATAAGGTATCATATCCACAGTTTATGACATCACGCCATATTATTTATGACATCACAGGGGTTGTATTCATGTCGTCATTCCCACGATATCTAACAGTGCATCCACAGTATCTGAGTCCTCACAACCACTCTAAGTATGATCTCTGAACAACTGTATGTATGACATCACACCCACTTTATATATGACATCTTATGCACCATACGTAACGTCACATCCACTCTTTGAGTTCACACCATTGTAGTAAACACATTACATACCCTGCATTCATGATATCACACACATGACAACACAAAAGTTATATCTGCCATCTCACCATCTATACCTGACACTACATCCACTGTATCTGTGTCATCAAATCCAGTGTATCAATTCTGTTACACCACTCTCTGTATGACATTACACACTATGTATATGACATCACACACTATGTATATGACATCACATTCAGTATGCATGACATCACATGAACAGTTTATGACATCAAACCCGTATAGGTATGACATCATTTCCAGTATATTTATGACATCATATGCAATATATATGATATCACCCATACTGTTTCATGAAAACAAAATGACTCTACCTGGCATCTCACCCACTGTATTTGACATCACAGCCACTGCATCTGTGTGGTCACACCCGCTCTATCAATGTCTTGACAACAATGATGGAAGTCTTCACACTTGGCACAGGTATGACATCATACACATAGTATATCACATCAAATTCAGACTTTATGACATCAATCATCAGTATTTAGGACATCACAAACACTGCATTCATGATATCAGATCTGCTATATATGACATCACATCCACGGTTTATGACATCTCATCCACTATACTGTTACATCACAGCCACTATATCAGTAACATATCACCCATTATGTTGGTAAATACATATAAACCATATTTGACATGAAACACACTGTGTTAAGACAGTACAACCACTATATATGACATCACACACTTCATGTCTATGTCTGTGTGATCACACCCACTGTATCAATGTTATAACACATACTCTATTTATGACATCATATTTACTGTATATATGGCACAATATGCACTGTATATGACACCTCACCCACGATTTATGACATCACAACACTCTACTCATGGCATCAAAGCTATTATATCTCACCTCACACCAATTATATCTGACAGCACATCCACTGTATCTCTGTCATCACACCCGGATTATCAATCATAAAACCCCCATTTTATGTATGATAACACAGCCGCAACATTATGACATCATATGAACTACATGTGACATCATATCCACTCTTTATGATATCACACCACACTATGACATCACACCCACTGTATTCATGGCATCACACCCAGGATACCTGTCATCGCATCCACTGTAGCTGGACCATTCCTTATAGTGTACTGATTATACCACACCTACTTTATGTGACATGAAACCCACTATATGTATGACATCACAGGAATTCTATATGACATCACACTCAATCTTTATGACATAACAATACTGTATTCATGACGTCACATCCACTCTATTCATGACAGCTCACCCACTCTATATGACATCACATACTCTATACTTGCGACATCACAGCCACTGTATCTATGATAAGACACCTCCTATGTTTATGACATCGTACTCAATATATATGACATCTCACATGGTATATGAATGACAATACAACCACGGTATTCGACATCACACTCACAGTATCTCTGTAATCACACCCACTTGATTGATGATATCACACCCTATATATGTATGAAATCACACCGACAGCATGTAGGACACCATAGGCACTATTTATGACATCACATCCTCTCTTGATGACATCATACCATTGTTTATATGACATGGCACCCACTATGCTTACGACATCTTATCCAATATATATGATGTTCCACACAGTGTGTGTATGACACCACAAGCTCTATATCTGACTTGAAACCCATTATATCTGCCATCACATCTACTCTATATGCCATCACACCCACTCTGTCGAAGACATCACACCAACTGTGTAAGACATCACAGGTGGCATATGTGTGCCATCATGTGGACTATACATGACACCATATCCACGCTTTAAGACAAGAACCCTTAGTATTTATGACATCCCATGCCCTTTATTGATGACATTACATGCACTATATATGACATGTCGTCTACTGCATATGATATCACATTCACTGTATGTGTGACATCACACAATGACTGTATCTCTGACATCATACACTCTATGTTTATGACATATCCACTTTATATGGGATCACACACAGTGTTATGACAACACAGCCATTGTGTAACTTCCCAGCCACTATGTCTGACTTCACACCCACAGTATTGACATCACAGCCACTATGGGTATTACATCATATGCACTATATGTGACATCACATCCACAATTTAGGACATCACACCACTTTATGTATGAGATCAGGTCCACTCTATCTGACCTCACTTCCTCCGTACCTCTGTCATCACACCCTTCGTATCAATGATATCACAGCCAGTTTATGTATGACCTCACATCCCGTATAGGTGTAACATCATATCCACTATATTTGTGACATAATATCCACTAAGTATGACATCACAACACTCTGTGTTGATGACACAACACTTGGCATATGTATGACATCCTTTGCACTGCAGATGACAACGCACCCATTCTATCACACCAAACCACAGTATTTATGATGTCACATCCACTTCAGGAATGACAGCACAGCCACTCTATCAGACACTGCACCCACTGTATCTATGTCATCAGACCGTCTCCACTGACATCTCACCCACTTTTGTGTGACATCACACCCACCTTCTGGGTGACATCATATGAGCTATATATAACATCACACCCAATCTTTATGCCATCACACTACTGTACCTAGGACATCACTGACACTACAGAAGACATCACATCCACTCTATCACATCAAGCTACATCTTTATGACTTCACATCCACTCCAGGCATGATATCACACCCCCTGTATCAGACATCACACCAACTGTATCTTTTTCATCACAACCTCTTCACTGATATCACACCCACTTTTGTATGAGAACACACCCACTATATGTATCACATCATATGGACTATATATAACATCATATCCACAGATTATGTCATCACACTACTGTACTTATGACAGCACAACCTTGACATATGAAACCACATCCAGTATGCAGTTCAAAATATACACGATCCATGTGACATCACAGTCACAAGTCTGTGTCATCACACCCACTGTTTTGAGAGCATCACACCCACTCTTTGTATGCCATCACACTAGGCATTGGTATAGCATCTTTTGCACTATCGAAGACATTACATCCTCATTTTATGAAATCAAACCACCTTTTTTATGACATCACACCCACTATATTTGACATCATATCGATGCTATTTCTGTCACCACATCCACTGTATTGATGATTTCACAGCAACTGTATTTATGAGATCTCATTCTCTATATATGTTGACATCATTTCCATTGTATACATAAACATATTCACTATATTTTTACAATCATAGCCACTGTACCTGTGTCTCACACCCAATCTTTCCATGATATCATTCCATTTGCATATATGAAATTGCACCGAGTATATGTTTGATATCAGATACACTATATAAGGTGTCACATCCACACTTTATAACATGATGCCACATTATTTATGACATCACATGCACTGTATTCATGACATCACTGCCACGATATCTAACACTGCATCCACAGTATCTGTGTCATCACAATCCCTCTAAGTATGATCTCTGCACAACTGTATGTATGACATGACACCCACTTTATATATGAGATCTTATGCACAATACATAAAGTCATATCCACTCTTTGAGGTCACACCATTGTAGTAACTGCATTACATCCACTGCATTCATGACATCACTCACACTATATACGACATCACACACATGACAACAAAAATGTTATATCTCCCATCTCACTCCCTATATCTGACACTACATCCACTTTATCTGTGTCGTCAAACCCAGTGTATCAATTGTATTACACCCACGCTCTGTATGACATTACACACTATATGTATGACATCACATTCAATATGCATGACATCACATGAACAGTTTATGACATCACATCCATATAGGTATGACATGGCATCCAGTGTATTTATGATATCATATCCAATATATATGATATCACCCATACTGTTTCATGAAAACAAAACGACTATACCTGGCATATCACCCACTGTATTTGACATCACAGCCACTGCATCTGTGTGGTCACACCCGCTCTATCAATCCCTTCACAACAATTATGGATGTCTTCACACTTGGCACACGTATGACATCATACACAACCTATATCACAGCAAATTCAGACTTTATGACATCAATCATCAGTATTTAGAACATCAGAAACACTGCATTCATGACATCAGATCGCCTATAAATGATATCACATCCACGGTTTATGACATCTCATCCCCTATACCTGTGACATCACAGCCACTATATCAGTAACATAATGCCCACTCTGTTTGTGAATACATATCAACTATATTTGACATGAAACACACTGTGTTAAGACAATACAACTATACATATGACATCAGACTCTTCATGTCTGTGTCTGTGTGATCACACCCTCTCTATCGATGATATAACACACACACTATTTATGACATCACATCTCCTGTATATATGGCACAATATACACTGTATATGACATCTCACCCACGATTTATGACATCACAAACTCTACTCATGACATCAAAGCTATGATATCTCACCTCACACCGATTATATCTGACAGCACATCCACTGTATTTCTGTCATCACTCCCAGATTATCGATCATACAACCCCCATTGTATGTATGATAATGCAGCCATAATATGTATGGCATCATATGAACTACATATGACATCACATCCACTCTTTATGATATCACACCAAACTATGACATCACACCCACTGTATTCATGTCTTCACACCCAGGATACCTGTCATCGCATCCACTGTAGCTGGACCATTACTTATAGTGTACTGATTATACAACACCTACTATATGTGTGACATGAAACCCACTATATGTATGACATCACAGGAATTCTATATGACATCACACTCACTCTTTATGACATAACAATAATGTATTCATGATGTCACATCGATTCTATTCATGACAGCACACCCACTCTATATGACATCACATACTCTATACTTGCGATATCACAGCCACAGTATCTATGACAAGACACCTCCTATGTTCATGACATCATACTCAGTATATATGACATCTCACATGGTGTATGAATGACAATACAGCCTCAGTATCTGACATCACACTCACAGTATCTGTGTAATCACACCGACTTGATTGATGATATCACACCCTATGTATGTATGAAATGACAACCACTGCATGTAGGACACAATAGGCACTATTTATGACATCACATCCTCTCCTGATGACATCATACAACTGTTTGTATGTCATGGCACCCTCTATGTTTATGACATCATATTCACTATATATGATGTCACACACACTGTGTGTATGACAACACATGCTCTATATCTGACTTGAAATTCATTCTATATGCCATCACATCTACTGTATATGTCATCACATCAACTATGTAAGACATTACAGGTGGCATATGTATGCCATCATGTGCACTATACATGACACCATATCCACCCTTTAAGACAGCAACCCTTAGTATTTATGGCATGACATGCCCTTTATTGATGACATCACATGCACTATATATTACATGTAATCTACTGTGTATGATATCACATTCACTATATGTGTGACATCACACAATGCCTGTAACTCTGACATCACACACTCTATATTTATGACATATCCACTTTATATGGCATCACACACAGTGTTATGACAACACAACCACTGTGTAACTTCACAGCCACTATGTCTGACATCACACCCACTGTGTCTGTGTCATCACACCCCATGGATCAATTTTATTATACCCAGTGTATGTATGACATCACAGCCACTATGTGTATGACATCATATGCACTACATGTGACATCACATCCACAATTTAGGACATCACACCACTTTATGTATGACATCAGGTCCACTCTATCTGACCTCACTTCCACTGTATCTCTGTCATCACACCCACCCTATCGATGATATCTCAGCCACTATATGTATGACCTCACCTCCAGTATATCTGTGACATCACATCCACTATATTTATGACATAATATCCACTAAATATGACATCACAACACTCTGTGTTGATGACGCAACACTCGGCATATGTGTGACATCCTTTGCACTGCAGATGACAACGCACCCACTCTATCACACCAAACCTCAGTATTTATGATTAAACATCCACTTCAGGCAGGACAACACAGCCCCTGTATCAGACATCACACCCACTGTATCTATGTCATCAAACCATCTCCACTGACATCTCACACACTTTTGTATGATATTACACCACCTTCTGTGTGACATCATATGAACTATATATAACATCACAGCCAATCCTTATGTCATCACACTACTGTACTTATGACATCACAGCCTGTATATATGAAACCACATCCAATATGAGGGAAAGGTATACACTTAACATGTGACATCACAGCCACTATCTGTCATCACACACACTGTATAGAAAACATCACACCCAATCTTTTTATGACATCACACTTGCCATATGTGTGGCGTATTTTCCATTATACAAGATCTCACATCCTCACTTTTGAACCTCAAACCACCATTTTGAGGACCTCACACCCACTATATTAGACATCGTGTCCACTGTATCTCTGTCATCACACGAACTCTATCGATGATACCTCAACCACTATATGTATGATATCACATCATGTATATGTGAGACATTCTGTCCACCATATTTATGACATCGTACCCACTACGTATGACAGCACAACCCTCTGTGTTGATTACACCACACTCGGCATATGTATGACATCATTTGCACTACAGAAGACATCACATCCACTCTATCACATCAAGCTACAATCTTTACGACTTCACATCCACTCCAGGCATGAGATCACAGCCCCTGTATCAGACATCGCACCAACACTATCTTTGCCATCACAGCCTCTCCACTAATAACACACCCACTTTTGTATCACAACACACCCACTATAGGTATCACATCATATGGACTATATATAACATCATACCCACTGCTTATGTCATCACACTACTGTACTTATGACAGCACAACCTTGACTTATGAAACCACATGAAGTATGCAGTTCAAAATATACACTATCCATGTGACATCACAGTTAATAGTCTGTGTCATGACACCCACTGTTTTGCGAGCATCACACCCACTCTTTGTATGACATCACACTCGGCATTGGTATAGCATCTTTTGCACCTTAGAAGACATTACATCCTCATGTTATGAAATCAAACCACCATTTTTATGGCATCACACCCACTATATTTGACATCATATCGACATTATTTCTGTCACCACATCCACTCTATTGATGATATCAAACCAGCAGTACTTATGAGATCTCATCCTCTATATATGTCGACATCATATCCATTGTATACAACAACATATTCACTATATTTGTACCCTCACAGCCACTGTACCTGTGTCTCACACACAAACTTTCCATGATATCACACCCTTTGTATATATGACACTGCACCCACTATATGTTTAACATTAGATACACTATATAAGGTGTCACATCCACACTTTATGACATCATGCCACATTATTTATGTATTCACATGCACTGTATTCATGACATCATTACCATGATATGTAACACTGCATCCACAGTATCGGTGTCCTCACAATCCCACTAAGTTTGATCTCTGCACAACTGTATGAATGACATCACACCCACTTTATATATGACATTTTATGCCCATACATAACGTCACATCCACTCTTTGAATTAACACCATTGTAGTAACCACAATACATCCACTGCATTCATGACATCACACACACTATATATGACATTACACACATGACAACACAAAAATTATATCTGCCATCTCACTCTCTATATCTGACATTACATCCACTTTATCTGTGTCATCAAACCCATTGTATCAATTGTATTACACCCACTCTCTGTATGATATTACACACTATATGTATGACATAACATTCAGTATGCATGACATCACATGAACACTTTAAGACTTCACACCCGCATAGGTATGACATCACATCCAGTGTATTTATGACATCATATCCAATATATATGATATTACTCATACTGTTTCATGAAAACAAAACGACTATACCTGGCATCTCACCCACTGTATTTGACATCACAGCCACTGCATCTGTGTGGTCACACCCGCTCTATCAATGCCTTTACAACAATTATGGAAGTCTTCACACTTGGCACACGTATGACATCATACACACCCTACATCACATCAAATTCTGCCTTTATGACATCAATCGTCATTATTTAGGACATCACAAACACTGCATTCATGACATCAGATCTCCTATATATGACATCACATCCACAGTTTATGACATCTCATCCCCTATACCTGTGACATCACAGCCACTATATTGGTAATATAACACCCACCATATTTGTGAATACATATCAACTATATTTGACATGAAACACACTGTGTTAAGACAATACAACTACTTTATATGACCTCACACTCTTCATGTCTGTGTCTGTGTGATGACACCCACTATATCGATGCTATAACACACAATCTATTTATAACATCACATCTCCTGTATATATGGCACAATATGCACTGTATATGACATCTCACCCACGATGTATGACATCACAACACTATACTCATGACATCAAAGCTATTATATCTCACCTCACACCCATTATATCTGACAGCACATCCACTGTATCTCTGTCATCACACCCAGATTATCAATCATAAAACCCCCATTGTATGTATGATAACACAGCCACAATATGTATGACATCATATGAACTACCTATGACATCACATACACTCCTTATGATATCACAGCATGCTATGACATCACACCCACTCTATTCATGTCATGACACCCAGGATACCTGTCATCACATCCACTGTAGCTGGACCATTGCTTATAGTGTACTGATTATACCACACCTACCATATGTGTGACATGAAACCCACTATATGTATGACATCACAGGAATTCTATATGACATCACACTCACTCTTCATGACATAACAATACTGTAACATGATGTCACATCGACTCTATTCATGACAGCACACCCAGTCTATATGATATCACATAGCGTATACTTGTGACATCACAGCCACAGTATCTATGAGAAGACACCATCTATGTTTATGACATCACACTCAGTATATATGTTATCTCACATGGTGTATGGATGACAATACAACCACAGTATCCAACATCACACTCACAGTATCTGTGTAAACACACACACTTGATTGATGATATCACACCCTATGTATGTTAGAAATCACACACACTTCATGTAGGACACCATAGGCACTATATATGACATCACATCCTCTCTTGATGACATCATACTATTGTTGGTATGTCATGAAACCCACTATGTTTATGACATCATATCCACTATATGTGATGTCACACACACTGTGTGTATGACAACACATGATCTATATCTGACTCAAAGCTGATTCTATATGCCATCATATCTACTGTATATATCATCACACCTACTCTGTCGAAGACATCACACCAACTATGTAAGACATCACAGGTGGCATATGTATGCCATCATGTGCACTATACATGACACCATATCCACCCCTTAAGACAGCAACCGTTGGTATTTATGACATCACATGCCCGTTATTGATGACATCACATGCACTATATATGACATGTCATCTACTGTGTATGATATCACATTCACTATATGTGACATCACACAATGTCTGTATCTCTGACATCACACACTCAATGTTTATGACATATCCACTTTATATGGCATCACACACAGTGTTATGACAACACAACCATTGTGTAATGTCACAGCCACTATGTCTGACATTACACCCACTGTGTCTGTGTCCTCACATCCCGTGGATCAATTTTATCACACCCAGTGTATGTATGACATCACAGCCACTATGTGTATGACATCATAGCACTACATGTGACATCACATTCACAATTTAGGACATCACACCACTTTATGTATGACATCAGGTCCACTCTATCTGACCTCACTTCCACTGTATCTCTGTCATCACACCCACCCTATCGATGATATCACAGCCACTATATGTATGACCTCACATCCAGTAGATCTGTGACATCACATCCGCTATATATATGACATAATATCCACTAAGTATGACATCATAACACTCTGTGTTGATGATGCAACACTCGGCATATATATGACATCCTTTGCACTGCAGATGACAACTCACCCACTCTATCACACCAAACCACAGTATTTAGGATGTCACATCCACTTCAGTCAGGACAATGCAGCCCCTCTATGAGACATCACACCCACTGTATCTATGTCATCACACCATCTCCACTGACATCTCACCCACTTTTGTATGACATCACAACACCTTCTGTGTGACATCATATGAACTATATATAACATCACACCCAATCCTTATGTCATCACATTACTGTACTTATGACATCACAGCCTGTATATATGAAACCACATCCAATATGAGGGAGACATATACTCCTAACATGTGACATCATAGCCACTATCTGTGTCATCACACCCACTGTATAGACAACATCATACCCACTCTTTTTATGACATCACACTCGCCATATGTGTGGCATAGTTTCCATTATACAAGATCTCACATCCTCACTTTTGGACCACAAACCACCATTTTGAGGACATCACATCCACTATATTAGACATCATGTCCACTGTATCTGTGTCATCACACCAACCCTATCGATTATACCACAGCCACTATATGTATGATATCACATCAAGTATATGTGAGACATTCTGTCCACTATATTTATGACATCGTACCCACTATGTATGACATCACAAGCCTCTGTGTTGATTACACCACACTTGGCATATGTATGACATCATTTGCACTACAGAAGACATCACATCCACTCTATCACATCAAGCTACATTCTTTACGACTTCACATCCACTCCAGGCATGACATCACACCCCCTGTATCTGATATCGCACCAACTGTATCTTTGTCATCACAACCTCTCCACTGATAATACACACACTTTTGTATGACAACACACCCACTATATGTATGATATCATATGGACTATATATAACATCATATCCACTGCTTATGTCATCACACTACTGTACTTATGACAGCACAACCTTGACATATGAAACCACACCCAGTATGCAGTTCAAAATATACACTATCCATGTGACATCACAGTCAATAGTCTGTGTCATCACACCCACTGTTTTGCGAGCATCACACCCACTCTTTGTATGACATCACACTCGGCATTGGTATAGCATCTTTTGCACTATAGAAGATATTGCATCCTCATTTTATGAAATCAAACCATCATTTTTATGACACCACACCCACTATATTTGACATTGCATCAACGCTATTTCTGTCACCACATCCACTGTATTGATGATATCACACCAACTGTATTTATCAGATCTCATTCTCTGTATATGTCGACATCAAATCCATTTTATACAACAACATATTCACTATATTTTTACCATCACAGTCACTGTACCTGTGTCTCACACCCAAACTTTTCATGATATCACACCCTTTGTGTATATGAAATTGCACCCACTATATGTTTAACATCAGATACACTATATAAGGTGTCACATCCACACTTTATGACATCACGCCACATTATTTATGACATCACATGCACTGTATTCATGACATCACTCCCACAATATCTAACACTGCATCCACACTATCTGTGTCATCACAATCCCTCTAAGTATGATCTCTGCACAACTGTATGTCTGACATCATACCCACTTTATATATGAAATCTTATGCACCATACATAACGTCACATCCAGTCTTTGAGGTCACACCATTGTAGTAACTGCATTACATCCACTGCATTCATGACATCACACACACTATATATGACATCACACACATGACAACACAAAAGTTGTATCTGCCATCTCACTCTCTATATCTGACACTACATCCACTTTATCTGTGTCATCAAACCCAGGGTATCAATTGTATTACACCCACTCTCTGTATGACATTACACACTATATGTATGACATCACATTCAGTATGAATGACATCACATGAACACTTAATGACATCACATCCATATAGGTATGACATCCCATCCAGTATATTTAAGAGATCATATGCAATATATATGATCTCACCCATACTGTTTCATGAAAACAAAACGACTATACCTGGCATATCACCCACTGTATTTGACATCACAGCCACTGCATCTGTGTGGTCACACCCGCTCTATCAATGCCTTCACAATGATTATGGAAGTCTTCACACTTGGCACACGTATGACATCATACACACCCTACATCACATCAAATTCTGCCTTTATGACATCAATCGTCAGTATTTAGGACATCACAAACACTGCATTCATGACATCAGATCTCCTATATATCATCACATCCACGGTTTATGACATCTCATCCCCTATACCTGTGACATCACAGCCACTATGTCAGTAACATAACACCCACTATGTTTGTGAATACATATCAACTATATTTGACATGAAACACACTGTGTTAAGACAATACAACTGCTTCATATGACATCACACTCTTCATGTCTGTGTCTGTGTCATCACACCCACTGTATCGATGATATAACACACAATCTATTTATAACATCACATCTCCTGTATATATGGCACAATATGCACTGTACATGACATCTCACCCACGATGTATGACATCACAACACTATACTCATGACATCAAAGCTATTATATCTCACCTCACACCCATTATATCTGACAGCACATCCACTGTATCTCTGTCATCACACCCAGATTATCAATCATAAAACCCCCATTGTATGTATGATAACACAGCCACAATATGTATGACACCATATGAACTACCTATGACATCACATACACTCTTTATGATATCACACCACGCTATGACATCACACCCACTCTATTCATGTCATGACACCCAGGATACCTGTCATCACATCCACTGTAGCTGGACCATTACTTATAGTGTACTAATTATACCACACCTACCATATGTTTGACATGAAACCCACTATATGTATGACATCACAGGAATTCTATATGACATCACACTCACTTTTTATGACATAACCATACTGTATTCATGATGTCACATCGACTCTATTCATGACAGCACACCCATTCTATATGACATCACATACTCTATACTTGTGACATAACAGCCTCAGTATCTATGACAAGACACCTCCTATGTTTATGACATCATACTCAGTATATATGATATCTCACATGGTGTACAATGACAATTCAACCACAGTATCAGACATCACACTCACTGTATCTGTGTAATTACACCCACTTGATTGATGATATCACACCCTATGTATGTATGAAATCACACCCACTGCATGTAGGACACCATAGGCACTATATATGACATCACATCCTCTTTTGATGACATCATACCATTGTTTATATGTCATGGCACCCACTATGTTTATGACATCATATCCGCTATATATGATGTCACACACACTGTGTTTATGACTACCCAAGGTCTATATCTGACTTGAAACCTGTTCAAACTGCCATCTCCTCCACTATATATCATCACACCCTCTCTGTCAAAGCCATCACACCTACTGTGTCAGACATCACAGGTGGCATATGTATGCCTTCATATGCGTTATACATGACATCATATCCACACTTTATGACAAAAACCCTTACTATTTATGACATCACATGCACTATATTCATTACATCACACACATTATATATGACATCTCATCTACTCTGTATGATGTCACATTTACTATGTGTGTTACATCACACAGTGACTCTATTTATGACATCAAACCCTATATGTTTATGCCATATTCAGTTTATATGGTATCATGCACAGTGTTATGTCAACAGAGCCATTGTGTGCCTTCACAGCCACTATTCCTGACATTACACTCAATATATTTTTGACATTACACACAATGTACCAATGTTATGAAAAGAAGTGTATGTATGTCATCACAGCCTCTATATGTATGACACCATATGCACTACATATGACATCACATCCACTATTTATGACATCATACCACTTTATTTATGACGTCAAATCATCTATATCTAACATCACATCCACTCTATCTGACCTCACGTCCACTGTATCTGTGTAATCACACCCACTCTCTCAATGATATCACAGCCACCCTATGTATGATATCACATACAGTATACATGTGACATCCTTTCCACTATATTTATATCATATCCAGTATGTGTGACAACCCAAAACTGTGTGTTGTCACACCCACTTTTGAATGACATCACAGCCACCATCTGTCTGACATCATATGCACTATATAGAACATCACATCCAATCCTTATGTCATCACACTACTATACTTATGACATCACAACCTCTATATATGAAACCATATCCACTATGTAGGGCAACATATACACTATACATGAGACATCACAGCCACTATCTGTGTCCTCACACCCACTGTATAGTCAACATCACACGCATTCTTTGTATGACATCACACTCGCCATATATGTGGCATCGTTTGCACTATACAAGACATCGCATCCTCACTTTATGTCCTCAAACCACCGTGTTTATGGCATCACAGCCACTATATTTGACATCATGTCCACTGTATCTGTGTCATCACATCCACTGTATTGACGATATCACACCAACTGTATTTCTGAGATCACATCCGCTATAATTCACGACATCATGTCCATTGTATGCAACATGACAGCCACTGGAACTGTGTCATAACACTCACTCGTTCGATGTTATCACACCCTTTCTATGTATGACATCACACCCACTATATGTACAACATCATATACCCTATATAATGTAGCACAGCCATATTTTATGAGATCACACCACATTATGTATGACATCACATGCATTGTTTTCTTGACATCACTCCCTGTATATCTGACAATACATCCACTCTATCTGTGTCATCAAGACCAGTGTATCAATTACACCACACCAACTCTCTGTATGATATCACACACACTCTATGTTTGACATCACAGTCAGTGTTCGTGACATCACATGAACACTTTATGATGTCCCACCAATATAGGTATGACATCACACACAGTATATTTATGACATCATAACAATATATATGATATCAATGCTACTGTTTTCATGAAAACACAACAATTATACCTGACATCTAACCCACTCTATTTGACATCACAGCCACTGTATCTGTGCTGCAGCACCAGCTGTATTGATACCATCACAACATATATGGAACTCATCCCACTTGGCACAAGTATGACATCATACTCTACATAACATCACAATCACACTTGATGACATGATTCCTAAGTATTTATAACATCACAGGCACTGCCTTCATGACATAAGAACCCCTACATATGACATCACCTCCAGGGTTTGTGACATCTCATCCCCTATACCTGTGACATGACAGATACTATGATTGTGAATAGATGTCAACTATATTTAACATCAAACACAAGGTGCAGAGACAATACCACCACTATATCTGATATCACAACCTCCATATGTGTATCTGCGTGATCACACACACTGTATCAATGATATAACACACACTGTATTTACAACATGGCAACTACTATATTTATGGCACAATACGCACTGTATATGACATCTCACCCATGATTTATGACATCACAACACTCTATCCATTATATCAGTCTATTATATCTCATATCAAACTGATTATATCTGACAGCACATCCACGGTATCTCTATTATCACACCCAGATTATAGATCATATAACCCCAATTGTATGTATGATAACACAGGAAAAATATGTATGACATCATATGAATACATATGACATCATGTCCACTCTTTAAGATATCACACCACACTATGACATTCACACACACTATATTCATGTCATCACACCCAGGCTACCTGTCATTGCATCCACTGTAGCTGAGCTATTACATACAGTGTATTGATTATAGCACATCTGCAATATCTGGGATATCAAACCAACTATATGTATGAAATCCTATGAATTCTATGTGACATCACAACCACTCTTTATGACATCACAGGACTGTATTCAGGACATCACATCCACAATATTCCTGACATCACACCCACTGTATATGACATGACATACACTCTACTTATGACGTCACAGCCACTGTAACTATGACAAGACACCTACTATGTTTTTGACATTATACTCAGTGTATATGACATCTCACATTGTGAATGAATGACAACACAATGACAGTATCTGACATGATACCCAATGTATCTGTGTAATCAAACCCATTTGATTGATGACATCACACCCTATGTACGTATGAAATCACACCCACTGCATGTATGACACCATAGGCAGTTTATATGACATCACATCCACTCTTGCTGACAACACACCATTGTTTGTATGTCATGGCACACACTCTGTTTATGACATCATATGTATTATATATGATGTCACCCATACCGTGTGTATGACTACCCAAGCTCTATATCTGACTTGAAACCCATTCAAACTGCCATCTCCTCCACTATGTATGTCATCACACCCTCTCTGTCAAAGACATCACACCTCCTGTGTAAGACATCACAGGTGGCATATGTATGCCATCATATGCGTTACACATAACATCATATCCACACTTTATGACAACAGCCCTTACTATTTATGACATCACATGCACTATACTCATTACATCACACGCATTATATATGACATCTCATTTACTCTCTATGATGTCACATTCACTTTGTGTGTTACATCACACAATGACTCTATCTGTGACATCAAACACTATATATTTATGACATGTTCACTTGATATGGCATCAGGCAGTGTTATGACCACAAAACCATTTTGTGCCTTCACAGCCACTATGCCTGACATTACACTCAGCATATTTTTGTTATTACACACAATGTACCAATTTTATGAAAAGAAGTGAATGTATGTCATCACAGCCTCTATATATATGAGAACATATGTACTACATATGACATCACATTCACTCTTTATGACATCACACCTCTTTATTTATGACATCAAGTCCACTATATCTAACATCACATCCACTCTATCTGACTTCAGGTCCACTGTATCTGTGTAATCACACCATCTCAATGATATCACAGCCAGCCTATGTATGATATCACATACCTTATACATGTGACATCCTATCCACTATATTTATTACATCATATCCACTATGTATGACAACACAACACTGTGTGTTGTTGATACCACACTTCACATATTTGTGAAATCATTTGCACTACAGATGATATCACATCCACTCTATCACACCAAACCACAGTATTTATGATGTCACATCCACTTCAGGCATGACATCACATCCACTGTATCAGACATCGCACCCACTGTATCTGTGTCATCACAACCTCTCCAATGATATCATACCCACTTTTGTATGACATCATACCCACTATATTTGTGACATCATATGCACTCTATATAACATCATATCAACTCCTTATGTCATCACACTACTGTACTTATGACATCACAGCCTCTATATATGAAATGACATCCAGTATGTAGGAACACATATACACTATACATGTGACATCACAGCCACTAATCTGTGTCATCACTCTCACTCTATTGACAACATCACACACACACTGTATGACATCACACTCAGATAATGTATGGCATCTTTTGCACTATGCAAGACACCACATCCTCGCTTTATGACATCAAGCCCCCATTTTTATGACATCACACCCACTATATTTGACATCGTATCCACTGTATCTGTGTCATCACATCCACTCTATTGATGATATCACACCAACTGAGTTTTGAGATCTCATCCGCTATATATGATGATATCATTTCCATTGTATATGACATCACAGCCACTGAATGTGTGTCATCACACCCATGCTTTCAACCATATAACACCCTTTGTATGTAGGACATCACACCCACTCTATGTATAATATAATATACACTCTATAAAGGACCACGTCCACATTTTATGACATCACACCTCATTATTTATGACATTACATGCACTGTATTCATGACATCACCCACACTATATCTGAAATCTCATCCATCGTATCTGTGAAATCACAACGACTCTATTGATGGTCTCAGACCAACTGTATGTATGACATCACACCCACTTTTCATATGCTGTGGTATGCATTCTATATAACGTCACATCCAATCTTTATCACTTCACACCATTGTAGTTATCACATTACATCCACTGCATTCATGACATCACACACCCTATATATGACATCATGCACATGGCAATACAAAAGTTATATCTGCCATCTCACCCACTATATCTAACCGCACAGCCACTGTATCTGTGTCATCACACACATGGCACACACATCTGTATTGATGTATCGCTCTATCGATGACATCACAACAAGTGGTAAGTCATCACACTTGGCACACGTATGGCATCATACCCAATCTACATCACATCACATTCATAATATATGACATCAATGATAATGTTTTATGACATCACAAAAACTGCATTCATGGCATCAGATCTCCTCTCTATGACATCACATCCACTCTTTAGGACATCATACCACTTTATGTATGACATCAAGTCCACTATATCTGACATCACATCCACTGTATCTGTGTCATCACACCCGCCCTATCAATGACATCACAGCCACTATATGGATGGTATCACATCCAGTATATCTGTGACATCATATCCCCTATATTTATGACATAATATCCACTAAGTATGACATCATAACACTCTGTGTTGATGACACCACACTCGGCATATGTGTGAAATCATTTGCACTACAGATGATATCACATCCACTCTATCACAACAAACCAGAGTATTTATGACGTCACATCCAATTCAGGCATGACATCGCACCCACTGTATCTTTGTCATCACAACCTCTCCACTGATATCATACCAACTTTTCTATGACATCATACCCACTCTATGTTTGACATCATATGCACTCTATATAAAATCATATCAACACCTTATGTCATCACACTACTGTACTTATGACTTTGCAGCTTCTATATATGAAACCACATCCAGTATGTAGGGCCACATATACACTATACATGAGACATCTCAGCCACTAGCTGTTTCCGCAGACCCACTGTATAGACAACATCCCACCCACTCTTTGTATGACATCACACTCGCCATATGTGTGGCATCGTTTCCCCTATACAAGATATCACATCCTCACTTTATGACCTCAAACCACCGTGTTTATGTCATCACACCCACTCTATTTGACATCATGTCCACTGTATCTGTGTCATCACATCCTCTGTATTGATGATATCACACCACCTGTATTTCTGAGATCACATCTGCTATAATTCATGACATCATATCCATTGTATACGACATGACAACCATTGTATGACATCACAACCAATGCATTCATGACATCAGATTCCCTACATATGACATCACCTCTAGAATTTATGACATCTCATCCCCTATACCTGTAACATCACAAACACAATGATTGTGAATACATTTCAACTATATTTAACATCAAACACACGGTGCTAAGACAATACAACCACTACATCTGAAATCAAAACCTCCATATGTGTATTTGTGTGATCACACACACTGTATTGATGATATAACACACACTGTATTTACGACATGGCACCTACTATATTCATGGCACAATATGCATTGTATATGACATCTCACCCATGATTTATGACATCACAACACTCTATCCATTACATCAGTCTATTATATCTCATATCAAACTGATTATATCTGACAGCACGTCGACTGTATCTCTGTCATCACACCCAGATTATCGATCATATAACACCCATTGTATATATGATAACACAGGCACAAAATGTATGACATCATATGAATACATATGACATCACATCCACTCTTTAAGATATCATAAAACGCTATGACATTCACACACCATGTATTCATGTCATCACACCCAGGATACCAGTCTTCGCATCCATTGTAGCAGAGCTGTTACCTACAGTGTATTGTTTATAGGACATCTGCAATATGTGTGATCTCAAACCCACTATATGTATGACATCATATGAATTCTATGTGAGATCACAACCACACTTTGTGACATCACAAGACTGTATCCATGACATCACATCCACAGTATTCATGACATCACACCCACTGTATATGACATCACATACACTCTACTTGTGACATTACAGCCACTGTAACTATGACAAGACACCTACTATGTTTTTGACATTATACTCAGTGTATATGACATCTCACATGGTGAATGAATGACACACAACGACTGTATCTGACATGGTACTCAATGTATCTGTTTAATCAAACCCACTTGATTGATGACATCACACCCTATGTACGTATGAAATCACACCCACTGCATGTATGACACCATAGCACTTTATATGACATTACATCCACACTTGCTGACAGCAAACCATTGTTTGTATGTCATGGCACACACTCTGTTTATGACATCATATGTATTATATGTGATGTCACCCATACTGTGTGTAGGACTACACAAGCTCTATATCTAACTTGAAACCCATTAAAACTGCCATCTCTTCCACTCTATATGTCATCACACCCTCTCTGTCGAAGACATCACACCTACTGTGTAAGACATCACAGGCAGCATATGTATGCCATCATATGCGTTATACATGACATCATACCCACACTTTATGACAACAACCCTTACTATTTATGACATCATAGGCACTATATTCATTATATTGCATGCATTATATATAACATCTCATCTACTCTGTATGATGTCACATTCACTATGTGTGTTACATCACACAATAACTCTATCTATGACATCAAACACTATATGTTTATGATATATTCACTTGATATTGTATCACACACGGGGTTATAACCACACAACCATTGTGTGTCTTCACAGCCACTATGCCTATTATTACACTCAGTGTATTTTTGACATTACACACAATGTACCAATTTTATGAAAAGAAGTGAATATATGTCATCACAGACTCTATATGTATGACACCATTTGCACTACATGTGACATCACATCCACTCTTGCTGACATCACACCACTTTATTTATGACGTCAAGTCCACTATATTTAACATCACAACCATTCTATCTGACCTCACGTCCACTGTATCTGTGTAATCACACCCTCTCTATCAATGATATCACAGCCACCCTATCTATGATATCACATACAGTATACATGTGACATCCTATCCACTATATTTATGACATCATATCCACTGTGTATGACAATACAGCACTGTGTGTTGTTGATACCACACTCGGCATATGTGTGACATCATTTGCACTACAGATGATATCACATCCACTCTATCACACCAAACCACCGTATTTATGATGTCACATCCATTTCAGGCATGACATCAAATCCACTGTATCAGGCATCGTACCCACTGTATCTTTGTCTTCACAACATCTCTAGTGATATCATACCCACTTTTGTATGACATCATACCAAGTATATGTGTAACATCATATGCATTCTATATAACATCATATCAACTCATGTCATCAGACTACTGTAATTATGACATGACAGCCTCTATATATGAAACCACAGCCAGGATGTAGGGCCACATATACACTATACATGTGACATCACAGCCAATAATCTGTGTCATCACTCTCACTCTATTGTTAACATCACACACACTCTGTATGACATCACACTCGGATAATGTATGGCATCTTTGCACTATACAAGACATCACATCCTCGCTTTATGACATCAAGCCATCATTTTTATGACATCACACCCACTATATTTGACATGGTATCCCCTGTATCTGTATCATCACATCCACTGCATTGATGATATCACACCAACTGAATTCTTGAGATCTCATCTGCTATTTATGACGACATCATATGCATTGTACATGACATCACAGCCACTGAATGTGTATCATCACACCCACACTTTCAACGTTATAATACCCTTTGTATATAGTACATCACACTCACTCTATGTATAATATCATATACACTCTATAAAGCACCACGTCCACATTTCATGACATCACAGCACATTTTTTATGATATCACATGCACTGTATTCATGACATCACCCCCACTATATCTGAAATCTTATACACCATATCTGTGTCATCTCAATGAATCTATTGATGGTCTGAGATCAACTGTATGTTTGACATCACACCCAGTTTACGTATGCCATCTTATGCACTCTACACAACATCACATCCACTCTTTATGACTTCACACCATTGTAGTTATCACATTACATCCACTGCATTCATGACATCACACACCCTATATATGACATCACACACATGGCAATACAAAGGTTATATCTGCCATCTGACCCACTATATCTAACACTACATCCACTGTATCTGTGTCATCAAAAGCAGGATATCAATTATACCACACCCACTCTCTGTATGACATCACAACAAGATACGGATGACATCGTATTCAGTATGCATGCTATCACAACAACTGTTTATGACATTATACCCCTCTATGTATAATTTCACACCAGGTATATTTATGACATCCTATCCAATATGTACGCTATCACCATACTGCTTTCATGACAACACAAGGACTATACCTGACATCTCACCCACCATATTTGACATCACTGCCACTGTTTCTGTGTCATCACACAGATGGCACACACATCTGTATTGATGTATTACTGTATCAATGACATCACAACAAGTGTGTAAGTCATCACACTGGGCACACATATGACATCATACCCAATCTATATCATATCACATTCACACTTTATGACATCAATGATCATGTATTATGACATCACAAATACTGCATTCATGACATCAGATCTCCTCTATATGACATCATATCCATTCTTTAGGACATCACATCACTTTATGTATGACATCAAGTCCACTGTATCTGACCTCACGTCCACTTTATCTGTGTCATCACACCCACCTTATTGATGACATCACAGCCACTATATGGATGGTATTCCATCCAGTATATCTATGGTATCATATCCCCTATATTTAGGACATAATATCCAATAAGTATGATGTCAAAACACTCTGTGTTGATGACACCACACTCGGCCTATGTGTGACATCCTTTGCACTGGAGATGACATCGCATCCACTCTATGACACCAAACCACAGTATTTATGATGTCGCATCCACATCAGGCATGACATCACACCCCCTGTATCAGATATTGCACCCACTGTATCTTTGTCATCACAACCTCTCCACTGACATCACACCCACTTTTGAATGACATCACACACACCTTCTGTGGGACATCATATGCACTATATATAACATCACATCCAATCCTTATTTCATCACACTACTGTACTTATGACATCACAGTCTCTATATATGAAACCAAATCCAGTATGAGGGCAACATAAACACTTAACATGTGACATGACAGCCACTATCTGGGTCATCACACCCACTGTATAGACAACATCACACCCAATCTTTTTACGACATCACACTCGCTATAGGTGTGACATAATTAGCATTATACAAGACATCACATCCTCACTTTTTGACTTCAAATCACCATTTTGAGGACATCACATCCACTATATTAGACATCGTGTCCACTGTATCTGTGTCATCACACCAAATCTATCGATGATATCACAGCCACTCTATGTATGATATCACATCCAGTATATGTGAGACATTCTGCCCACTATATTTATGACATCATACACACTATGTATGACAACACAACCCTGTGTGTTGATTACACCACACTTGGCATATGTGTGACATCATTTGCGCTACAGAAGACGTCACATCCACTCTATCACACCAAGCCACAATCTTTATGACTCCACATCTACCTAAGGAATGACATCACACCCACTATATCAGACATCACACCAACTGTATCTTTGTCATCACAACCTCTCCACTGATATCACACCCACTTTTGTATGACATCACACCCAGTGTATCTGTGACATCATATGCACTATATATAACAATATATCCACTGCTTATGTCATCACACTATTCTACTTATGACAGCACAACCTTGACATATGAAACCACATCCAGTATGCAGTTCAAAATATACACTATCCCTGTGACATCACATTCACATATCTGTGTCATCACACCCACTGTATTGAGAGCATCACACCCACTCTTTGTATGACATCACATCGGCATAGGTATAGAAAATTTTGCACTATAGAAAACATTACCTCCTCACTTTATGAAATCAAACCACCATTTTTATGACATCACAACCACTATATTTGACATTGTGTCGATTCAATTTCTGTCACCACATCCACTCTATTGATGATATCACACCAACTCTATTTATGAGATCTCATCCTCTATATATGTCGACATCATATCCATTGTATACAACAACATATTCACTATATTTGTACCATCACAGCCACTGTAAAAGTGTCTCACACCCACTCTTTCCATGATATCACACCCTTTGTATCTGTGACATTGCACTCACTATATGCTTAATATCAGATACACTATATAAGTATCACATCCACATTTTATGACATTACACTACATTATGTATGACATCACATGCAGTGTATACATTCCATCACTCCCACGATATGACATCACATGCACTGTATTCATGTCATCACTCCCACGATATCTAACACTGCATCCACAGTATCACTGTCCTCGCAACCACTCTATGTATGATTTCTGAACAACTGTATGTATGACAACACACCCACATTATACATGACATCTTATGCACCATACATAGAGTCACATCCAATCTTTGAGCTCACACCATTGTAGTAACCACATTACATCCACTGCATTCATGACAGCACACACACTATATATGACATCACACACATGACAACACAAAAGTTATATCTGCCATCTCACCCTCTATAATTGACACCACCTCCACTGTATCTGTGTCATCACACCCAGTGCATCAATTGTATTACACCCACTCGCTGTATGACATTACACACTATATGTATGACACCACATTCAGTATGCATGACATCACATGAACACTTTATGACATCACACCCATATAGGTATGACATCACATCCAGTATATTTATGACATCATATCCAATATATATGATATCACCCATACTGTTTCATGAAAACCAAAAGACTATACCTGGCATCTCACCCACTGTATTTGACATCACAGCCACTGCATCTGTGTGGCCACACCTGCTCTATCAAGGCCTTCACAACAATGATTGAAGTCTTCACACTTGACACAGGTATGCCATCATACACACCCTACATCACATCAAATTCAGACTTTATGACATCAATCATCAGTATTTAGGACATCACAAACACTGCATTCATGACATCAGATCTATATATGACGTCACATCCACGGTTTATGACATCTCATCCCCTATACCTGTGAAATCACAGCCACTATATCGGTAGCATAACACCCACTATGTTTGTGAATACATATCAACTATATTTGACATGAAACACACTGTGTTAAGACAATAAAACCACTATATATGACATCACACACTTCATGTCTTTGTCTGTGTAATCACACCGTCTGAATCGATGATATAACACACACTCTATTTATGACATCACATCTACTGTATATATGGCCCAATATGCACTGTATACGACATCTCACCCACGATTTATGACATCAAAACACTCTACTCATGACATCAAAGCTATTATATCTCACCTCACATCGATTATATCGGAGAGCACCTCCACTTTATCTCTATCATCAAACCCATCCACTCTTTATGATATCACATGCTATGACATCACACCCACTGTATTCATGTCATCACACCCAGGATTCCTGACATCGCATCCACTGTAGCTGCACCATTAGTTATAGTGTACTGATTATACCACAGCTACTATTTTTGTGACCGGAAACCCACTATATGTATGACATAACAGGAATTCTATATGACATCGCACTCATTCTTTATAACATATCAATACTGTATTCATGACGTCACATCTACTCTATTCATGACAGCACACCCACTCTCTATGACATCACATACTATATAGTTGTATCATCACAGCCACTGTATCTATGACAAGACACCTCCTATGTTTATGACATCATACTTAGTATATATGACATCTCACATGGTGTATGAGTGACAATACAACCACAGTATCTGACATCACATTCACAGTATCTATGTAATCACACCCTCTTGATTGATGATATCACACCCTATATATGTATGAAATCACACCCACTGCATGTAGGACACCAAAGGCACTATTTATGACATCACATCCTCTCTTGAAGACATCATACCATTGTTTGTATGTCATGGCACCCACTATGTTTATGACATCATATCCACTATACATGATGCCACACACACTGTGTGTATGACAACACAAGCTCTATATTTGACTTGAAACCCATTCTATCTGCCATCACATCTACTGTATCTGTCATCCCACCCACTCTGTCGAAGACATCACACCTACTATATAAGACATCACAGGTGGCATATGTATGCCATCATGTGCGCTATACATGACACCATATCCTCTCTTTAAGACAACAACTCTTAGTATTTATGACATCATATGCCCTTTATTGATGACATCACATGCACTATATATGACATGTAATCTACTGCATATGATATCACATTCACTATATGTGTGACATCACACAATGCCTGTATCTCTGACATCACACACTCTATGTTTATGACATATCCAGTTTATATGGCATCACACACATTGTTATGACAACACAACCATTGTGTAACTTCACAGCCACTATGTCTGACAGCACACCCACAGTATCTGTCATCACACCCATTGGATCAATTTTATCAAACCCAGTGTATGTATGACATCACAGCCACTATGTGTATGACATCATTTGCACTATATGTGACATCACATCCACAATTTAGGACCTCACACCACTTTATGTATGACATCAGGTCCACTCTGTCTGACCTCACTTCCACTGTATCTCTGTCATCACACCCACCCTATCGATGATATCACAGCCACTATATGTATGACCTCACATCCAGTATATCTCTGATATCACATCCACTATATTTATGACATAATATCTACTAAGTATGACATCACAACACTCTGTGATGATGACGCAAATCTCGGCATATGTATGACATCCTTTGCACTGCAGATGACAATACACACACTCTATCACACCAAACCACAGTATTTATGATGTCACATCCACTTCATTCATGACAACACAGCCCCTGTATCAGACATCACACCCACTCTATCTATGTCATCACACCATCTCCACTGACATCTCACCTACTTTTATATGACATCACACCCACCTTCTGTGTGACAGCATATGAAGTATATATAACATCACACCCAATCCTTATATCATCACACTACTGTACTTATGGCACCACACCCTCTATATATGAAACCACATCCAGTATGAGGGCAACATATCCACTTAACGTGTGACATCACAGCCACTATCTGTATCATTACACACACTGTATAGACTACATCACACCCACGCTTTTTATGACATCACACCAACCATAAGTGTGGCATCGTTTGCATTATACAAGACATCACATCCTCACTTTTTGACCTCAAACCACCATTTTTAGGACATCACACCCACTATATTAGACATCGTGTTCACTGTATCTGTGTCATCACACCAAATCTATCGATGATATCACAGCCACTATATGTATGATATCACATCCAGTATATGTGAGACATTCTGTCCACTATATTTATGAAATCACACCCACTATGTATGACAAGACATCCCTGTGTGGTGATTACAGCACACTCAAAATATGTATGACATCATTTGCCCTACAGAAGACGTCACATCCACTCTATCACACCAAGCCACAATCTTTATGACTTCACGTACACTTCAGTCATTATATCACACCCCCTGTATCAAAAATCACACCAACTGTATGTTTGTCATCACAACCTCTCCACTGATATCACACCCATTTTTGTATGACATCACACCCGCCTACTGTGTGATATCATATGCACTATATATAACATCATATCCACTGCTTATGTCGTCATACTACTCTACTTTTGACAGCACAACCTTGACGTATGAAACCACATCCAGTATGCAGTTCAAAATATACACTATCCCTGTGATATCACAGTCACTAGTCTGTGTCATCACACCCACTGTATTAAGAGCATCACACCCACTCTTTGTATGACATCACACTCGGCATAGGTATAGCATCTTTTGCACTATAGAAGACATTACATCCTCACTTTATGAAATCAAAACACCATTTTTATGACACCACACCCACTATATTTGATATTGTATCGACACTATTTCTGTCACCACATCCACTCTATTGATGATATCACACCAACTGTATTTATGAGGTCTCATCCTCTATATATGTCAAAATCATATCCATTGTATACAACAACATATTGACTATTTGTACCATCACAGCCACTGTACCTGTGTCACACACCCACTCTTTCCATGATATCATACCCTTTGTATATATGACATCTCACCCACTGTATTTGATACCACACCCATTGCATCTGTCTAGTCACACCCCCTCTATTGATGTCTTCACAAAAATTATGAAAGTCATCACACTTGGCACCTATATGACAATATACCCAGTGTATATCACATCTCATTCACACTTTATGACATCAATTCTCAGTATTTATGACATCACAAACACTGCATTCATGACATCAGATCTCCTCTATATGACATCACATCCACTCTTTAGGATTTCACACCACTTTATGTATGACATCAAGTCCTCTGTATCTGACCTCGCATCCACTGTATCTGCGTCATCACACCCACTCTATCGATGACATCACAGCCACTATATGGATGGTATCCCATCCAGTATATCTGTGACATCATATCCCCTATATTTATGATGTAATATACACAAAGTATGACATCACAACTCTCTGTGTTGATGACAACACACTCGGCCTATGTGTGACATACTTTGCACTGCAGATGACATCACATCCTCTCTATCACACCAAACCACAGTATTTATGATGTCACATCCACTTCAGGCATGACATCACAGACCCTGTATCAGACATTCCACCCACTGTATCTTTGTCATCAAAACTTCTTCACTGATATCACACCCACTTTTGAATGACATCACACCGACCTTCTGTGTAACATCATATGCACTATATATAACATCACATCCAATTCTTATGTCATCAGACTACTGTACTTATGACATGAAAACCTCTATATATGAAACCAGTATGAAGGGCAACATATACACTATACATGAGACATCACAGCCACTATCTTGTCCTCACACCCACTGTATAGACAACATCACACCCACACTTTGTATGACATCACACCCACCATATGTGTGGCATCATTTGTACTATGCAAGACATCACATCCTCACTTTATGACCTCAAACCACTTTGTTTATGTCATCACACCCACTATATTTGACATCGTGTCCACACTATCTGTGTCATCACATCCACTGTATTGATGATATCACACCAAATGTATTTTGGAGATAACATCTGCTATAATTCACGACATCATATCCATTGTATACAACATGACAGCCACTGTATGACATCACACCACTGCATTCATCACATCAGATTCCCTACATATGAAATCACCTCCATGGTTTATGACTTCTCGTCTCCTATACCTGGACATCACAGACACTATGTTTGTGAATACATGTCAACTATATTTAACATCAAACACACGGTGCTAAGACAATACAACCACTCTATCTGAAATCACAACCTCCATATGTGTATCTGTGTGATCACACACACGGTATCAATGATATAACACACACTGTATTTATGACATGGCACCTACTATATTTATGGCACAATGTGCACTGTATATGACATCTCTCCCACGATTTATGACATCACAACACTCTGTCCATTACATCAGTCTATTATATCTCATATCAAACTGATTATACCTGACAGCACATCCACTGTATCTCTGTCATCACACCCAGATTATCAATCATATAACCCCCATTGTATGTATGATAACACAGGCACAATATGTATGACATCATATGAATACGTATGACATGACTTCCACTCTTTAATATATCACACCACACTATGACTTTCACACTGTATTCATGTCATCACACCTAGGATACCTGTCATCGCATCCCCTATAGCTGAGCTATTACTTACAGTGTATTGATTATAGCACATCTGCAATATGTGTGATATCAAACCCACTATATGTATGACATCATATGAATTCTATGTGACATCACAACTCATCTTTATGACATCACAAGACTGAATCCATGACTTCACATCCACACTACTCATGACATCACACCCACTGTATATGACATGAAATACACTCTACATATGATAAAACAGCCACTGTAACTATGACAAGACACCTACTATGTTTTTGACATTATACTCAGTGTATATGACATTTCACATGGTGAATGAATGACAACACAATGACTGTATCTGACATGATACCCAAAGTATCTGTGTAATCAAACCCACTTGATTGATGACATCACAACGAATATACATATGAAAGCACACCCACTGCATGTATGACACCATAGGCACTTTATATGACATCACATCCACTCTTGCTGACAACACACCCTTGTTTGTATGTCATGGCACACACTCTGTTTATGACACCATATGTATTACGTACGTTGCCACCCATACCGTGTGTATGACTACCCAAGCTCTATATCTGACTTGAAACCCATTAAAACTGCCATCCCATCCACTCCATATGTCATCACACCCTCTCTGTCAAAGACATCACACCTATTGTGTAAGTAATTACAGGTGGCATATGTATGCCATCATATGCGTTATACATGACATCATATCCACACTTTATGACAACAGCCCTCACTCTTTATGACATCACATGCACTATATTCATTACATCACAGGCATTATATATGACATCTCATCTACTCTGTATGATGTCACATTCACTATGTGTGTTACAGCACACAATGACTCTATCTATGACATCAAACACTCTATGTTTATGACATATTCACTTTATATGGCATCATGCACAGTGTTATGACCACACAACCATTGTGTGCCTTCACAGCCACTATGCCTGACATTACCCACAGTGTATTTTTGACATTACACACAATGTATCAATTTTATGAAAAGAAGTGAATGTATGTCATCACAGCCTCTATATGTAGACACTATATGCACTACATATGACATCACATCCACTCTTTATGACATCACACCACTTTATTTATGACGTCAATCCACTCTATCTAACATCACATGCACTCTATCTGACTTCATGTCCACTGTATCTGTGTAATCACACCCACTCTATCAATGATATCACAGACACCCTATGTATGATATCACATACAGTATACATGTGACATCCTATCCACTATAATTATGACATCATATCCACTATGTATGACAACACAACACTGTGTGTGGTTGATACCACACTCGGCATATGCGTTACATCATTTGCACTACAGATGTTATCACATTCATTCTATCACACCAAACCACAGTATTTATGATGTCACATCCACTTCAGGCATGACATCACATCCACTGTATTAGACATCGCACTCACTCTATCTTTGTCATCACAACCTCTCCACTGATATCATACCCACTTTGGTATGACATCATACCCACTATATGAGTGACATCATATGCACTCTATATAACATCATATCAACTCCTGATGTCATCAGACTACTGTACTTATGACATCACAGCCTCTATATATGAAAACACATCCAGGAGGTAGGGCCACATGTACACTATACATGTGACATCACAGCCACTAATCTGTGTCAACACTCTCACTCTATTGACAACATCAAACACACTCTGTATGACATCAGACTCGGATAATGTATGGCATCTTTTGCACTATACAAGACTTCACATCCTCGCTTTATGACATCAAATCACCATTTTTATGATATCACACCCACTATATTGACATTGTATCCACTGTATCTGTGTCATCACATCCACTGTATTGATGATATCACACCAAGTGAATTTTTGAGGTCTCATCCGCTATATATGATGACATCATATCCATTGTATATGACATCTCAGCACTGAATGTGTGTCATCACACCCACTCTTTCAATGATATAACACCCTTTTTATATAGGACATCACACACACTATATGTATAATATCATATACACTGTGTAAAAGAACATGTCCACATTTTATGACATCACACCACATTATTTATGAGATCGCATGCACTGTTTTCATGACATCGCTCCACTATATCTGAAATGGCATACACTGTATCTGTGTCATCACAAAGACTCCATTGATGGTCTCAGACCAACTGTATGTATGACTTCACCCCCACCTTACATATGCCATCTTATGCACTCTACACAACGTCATATCCACTCTCTATGACTTCACACCATTGTAGTTATCACATTATGTCCACTGCATTCATGACATTACACACCCTATATATGACATCACACACATGGCAATACATACACACATGGTTATATCTGCCATCTGACCCACTATATCTAACACTACATCCACTGTATCTGTGTCATCAAACACAGGGGATCACTTATACCACTCCACTCCCTGTATGACATCACACACATTATACATGTGACATCCTATTCAGTATGCATGCTATCACAACAACTGTTTATGAAATTATACCCCTCTATGTATAACATCACATCCAGTATATTTATGACATCATATCCAATATGTACACTATCACCATACTGCTTTCATGACAACACAAGGACTATACCTGACATCTCACCCTCCATTTTTGACACCACAGCCACTGTATCTGTCATCACACAAATGGCACACAGGTCTGTATCGATGTAGCGCTGTATCGATGACATCACAGCATGTGTGTAAGTCATCACACTTGGCACACGTAAGACATCACACCCAATCTACATCACATCACATTCACACTTTATGACATCAATGATCATGTTCTATGACATCACAAACACTGCATTCATGACATCAGATCTCCTCTATATGACATCACATCCACTCTTTAGGACATCACACCACTTTATGTATGACATCAAGTCCACTGTATCTGACCTCACGTCCACTGTATCTGTATCATCACTATATGGATGGTATCACATCCAGTATATCTGTGACATCATAACCCCAGTATTTAGGACATAATATCCACTAAGTACGACATCACAACACTCTGTGTTGGTGACACCACACTCCACATATGTGTGACATCCTTTGCACTGCAGATGACATCGCATCCACTCTATCACACCACACCACAGTATTTATGATGTCACATCCACTTCAGTCATGACAGCACACCCCCGTATCAGACATTGCACCCAATGTATCTTTGTCATCACAACCTTCCCACTGATATCACACCCACTTTTGAATGACATCACACCCACCTTCTGTGTGACATCATATGCACTATATAGAACATCACATCCAATCCTTATGTCCTCACACTACTGTATTTATGACATCACAACCTCTATATATGAAACCACATCCAGTATGTAGTGCAACATATACACTATACATGAGACATCACAGCCACTATCTGTGTCCTCACACCCATTGTATAGACAACATCAACCCACTCTTTGTATGACATCAAACTCACCATGTGTCTGGCATCGTTTGCACTATACAAGACATCACATCCTCACTTTATGACCTCAGACCACCGTGTTTTTCTCATCACACCCACTATATTGGACATCGTGTTCACTGTATCTGTGTCATCACCTCCACTGTATTGATGATATCGCACCAACTGTATCTCTGAGATCACATCCGCTATAATTCAAGGCATCATATTAATTCTATAAGACATGACAGCCACTGTATGACATCACAACCACTGCATTCATGACATCATATTCCCTACATATGACATCACCTCCAGGGTTTATGACATCTCATCCCCTATACCTGTGACATCACAGACACTATGTTTTGGAATACATGTCAACTATATTTAACGTCAAACACATGGTGCTACTACAATACAACCACTATATCTGAAATCACAACCTCCATATGTGTATCTGTGTGATCACACACACGGTATCAATGATATAACACACACTGTATTTATGACATGGCACCTACTATATTTTTGGCACAATATGCACTGTATGTGACATCTCACCCACGATTTATGATATGACAACACTCTATCCATTACATCAGTCTATTATATCTCATATCAAACTGATTTTATCTGACAGCACATCCACTGTACCTCTGTCATCACACCCAGATTATTGATCATGTAACCCCCATTGTATGGGTAATAACACAGGCACAATATGTGTGACATCATATGAATACATATGACATCACATCCACTCTTTAAGATATCACACCACGCTATGACATTCACACACACTGTATTCATGTCATCACACCCAGGATACCTGTCATCGCATCCACTGTAGCTGAGCTATTACTTACAGTTTATTGATTATAGCACATCTGCAATAAGTGTGATATCAAACCCACTATATATATGACATCATATGAGTTCTATGTGACATCACAACCACACTTTATGACATCACAAGACTGTATTCATCACATCATATCCACACTATTCATAACATCACACCCACTGTATATGACATCACATACACTCTACTTGTGACATCACAGCCACTGTAACTATGACAAGACACCTACTATGTTTTTGACATTATACTCAGTGTATAAGACTTCTCACATGGTGAATGAATGACAACACAACGACTGTATCTGACATGATACCCAATGTATCTGTGTAATCAGACCCACTTGATTGATGACATCGCCACCTATGTATGTATGAAATCACACCCAGTGCATGTATGACACCATAGGCACTTCATATGACATCACATCCCTTCTTGCTGACAACACACCATTGTTTGTATGTCATGGCACATGCTGTGTTTATGACATCATATGTATTATATATGATGTCACCCATAGTGTGTGTATGACTACCCAAGCTCTCTATCTGACATGAAACCCATTAAAACTGCCATCTCATCCACTCTGTATGTCATCATATCCTCTCTGTCGAAGACATCTCACCTACTGTGTAAGACATCACAGGTGGCATATGTATGCCATCATATGCGTTATACATGACATCATATCCACACTTTATGACAACAGCCATTACTATCTATGACATAAAATGCACTATATTTATTACATAACACATTATATATGACATCTCATCTACTCTGTATGATGTCACATTCACTATGTGTGTTACATCACACAATGACTCTATCTGTGACATCAAACACTCTGTTTATGACATATTCATTTATATGGCATCATGCACAGTGTTACGACCACACAACCGTTGTGTGCCTTCACAGCCACTATGCCTGACATTATACTCAGTATATTTTAGACATTACACACAATGTACCAATTTTATGAAAAGAAGTGAATGTATGTCATCACAGCATCTATTTGTATGACAGCATACACACCACATACGACATCACATCCACTCTTTATGAAATCACACCACTTTATTTATGACGTCAAGTCCACTATATCTAACATCACATCCAGTCTATCTGACCTCACGTCCACTGTATCTGTGTAATCACACCCACTCTATCAATGATATCACAGACACCCTATGTATGATATCACATACAGTATACATGTGACATCCTATCCACTATATTTATGACATCATATCCACTATGTATGACAACACAACACTGTGTGTGGTTGATACCACACTCAGCATATGTGTGACATCCTTTGCACTACAGATGATATAACATCCACTCTATCACAACAAACCACAGTATTTATGATGTCACATCCACTTCAGGCATGACATCACACCCACTGTATCAGACATCACACCCACTGTATCTTTGTCATCACAACCTCTCCACTGATATCATACCCACTTTGGTATGACATCATACCCACTATATGAGTGACATCATATGCACTCTATATAACATCATATCAACTCCTGATGCCATCACACTACTGTACTTATGACATCACAGCCTCTATATATGAAACCACATCCAGTATGTAGGGCCACATATACTCTCTACATGTGACATTGCAGCCACTAATCTGTGTCATCACTCTCACTCTACTGACAACATCACACACACTTTGTATGACATCAGACTCGGATAATGTATGGCACCTTTTGCACTATACAGGACTTCACATCCTCGCTTTATGACATCAAACCACCATTTTTATTACATCACACCCAGTATATTTGACATCATATCCAATGTATCTGTGTCATCACATCCAATGTATTGATTATATCACACCAGCTGAATATATGAGATCTCATCTGCTATATATGATGACATCATATCCATTGTATTTGACATCACAGCACTGAATGTGTGTCATCACACACACTCTTTCAGTGGTATAATACCCTTTGTATATAGGACATCACACCCACTATATGTATAATATCATATACACTGTATAAAGCACCACGTCCACATTTTATGATATCACACCACATTATTTATGACATCACATGCACTGTGTTCATGACGTCACTCCCACTATATCTGAAATGGCATCCACCATATCTGTGTCATCACAACGACTCCATTGATAGTCTCAGACCAACTGTATGTATGACATCACACCCACCTTACGTATGCCATGTTTTGCACTCTACACAACATCATATCCACTCTTTATGACTTCACACCATTGTAGTTATCACATTACATCCACTGCATTCATAACATCACACACCCTATATATGACATCACACACATGGCATTACAAACATTATATCTGCCATCTGACCTACTATATCTAACACTACATCCACTATATCTGTGTCATCAAACCCAGGGTATCACTTATACCACACCCACTCCCTGTATGACATCACACACACTATATGTGTGACATCCTAGTCAGTATGCATGCTATCACAACAACTGTTTATGACATTATACCACTATATGTATAACATCACACCCAGTATATATATGACATCATATCCAATATGTACACTATCACCATACTGCTTTCATGACAACACAACGACTATACCTGACATCTCACCCTCCATTTTGACACCACAGCCACTGTATCTGTGTCATCACACAAATAGCACAGACATCTGTATCGATATAGCGCTGTATCGATGACATCACAACAAGTATGTAAGTCATCACACTTGGCACACGTATGACATCATACCCAAGCTAGATCACATCACATTCACACTTTATGACATCAATGATCATGTTCTATGACATCACAAACACTGCATTCATGACATCAGATCTCCTCTATATGACATCACATCCACTCTTTAGGACATCACACCACATTATGTATGACATCAAATCCACTGTATCTGACCTCAGGTCCACTGTATTTGTGTCATCACACCCACACTATCGATGACATCACAGCCTCTATATGGATGGTATCACATCCAGTATATCTGTGACATCATATCCCCTGTATTTAGGACATAATATCCACTAAGTATGATATCACAACACTATGTGTTGATGATACCACTCTCGGCATATGTGTGACATCTTTTGCACTGCAGATGACATTGTATCCACTCTATTACACCACAGCACAGTATTTATGATGTCACATCCACTTCAGGCATGACATCACCCCCCCGTATCAGACATTGCACCCAATGAATCTTTGTCATCACAACCTCTCCACTGATATCACACCCACTTTTGAATGACATCACACCCACCTTCTGTGTGACATCATATGCACTATATAGAACATCACATCCAATCCTTATGTCCTCACACTATTGTACTTATGACATCACAACCTCTATATATGAAACCACATCCAGTATCTAGGGCAACATGTACACTATACATGAGACATCACAGACACTATCTGTGTCCTCACACCCACTGTATAGACAACATCACACCCACTCTTTGTATGACATCAGACACGCCATATGTGTGACATTGTTTGCACTATACAAGACATCACACCCTCACTTTATGACCTCAGACAACCATGTTTATGTCATCACACCCACTATATTTGACATCGTGTCCACTGTATCTGTGTCATCACATCCACGGTATTGATGATATCACACCAACTGTATTTCTGAGATCATTTCCGCTATAATTCACGACATCATATCCATTGTATACGACATTACAGCCACTGGATCTGTGACATAACACTCACTCGTTTGATGATATCACAACCTTTCTATGTATGACATCACATCACACCCGCTATATGTACATCATATACACTTTATAAGAGATCACGCCCATATTTTATGAGATCACACCACATTATTTATGACATCACATGCACTGTATTCATGACATCATTCCCACGGTATCTAACACTGCATCCACAGTATCTGTGTCCTCACAACCCTTCTACATATGATCTCTGAACAACTGTATGTATGACATCCCACCCACTTTATATATGACACCTTACGCACAATACATAACATCACATCCACTCTTTGAGTTCACATCATTGTAGTAACCACATTACATCCACTGCATTCCTGACATCACACACACTATATACGACATCACAGACATGACAACGCAAAAGGTATATCTGCCATCTCACCCTCTGTATCTGACACTACATCCACTGTATCTGTGTCATCAAACACATTGTATCAATTGTATTACACCCACTCTCTGTATGACGTTACACACTCTATGTATGACATCACATTCAGTATGCATGACATCACATGAACACTTTATGACATCACACCCGTATAGGTATGACCTCACATCCAGTATATTTATGACATCGTATCCCATATATATGATACCACCCATACTGTTTCATGAAAAAAAAAAAAAAACGACTATACCTGGCATCTCACCCACTGTATTTGACATCACAGCCACTGCATCTGTGTGGTCACACCCGCTCTATCAATGTCTTGACAACAATTATTGAAGTCTTCACACTTGGCACAGGTATGACATCATACACACTCTACATCACATCAAATTCAGACTTTATGAGATCAATCGTCAGTATTTAGGACATCACAAACACTGCATTCATGACATCAGATCTCCTATATATGACATCACATCCAAGGTTTATGATGTCTCATCCCCTATACCTGTGACAGCACAGCCACTATATCGGTAACATAACACCGATATATATGTATGTTTGTGAATACATATAAACTATATTTGACATGAAACACACTGTGTTAAGACACAACCACTATATATTGCATCACACTTTTCATGTCTGTGTCTGTGTGATCACACCCACTGTATCAATGATATAACACACACTCTATTTATGACATCACATCTACTGTATATATGGCACAATATGCACTGTATGTGACATATCACCCACTATTTATGACATCACAACACTCTATTCATGACATCAAACCATTATATCTCACTTCACACCGTTTATATCTGACAGTACACCCACTATATCTCTGTCATCACACCCAGATAATCGATCATACAACCCCCATTTTATGTATGATAACACAGCCACAATATGTATGACATCATTTGAACTACATATGACATCACTTCCACTCTTTATGATATCACACCACGCTATGACCTCACACCCTCTGTATTCATGTCATCACACCCAGGATACCTGTCTTCACATCCACTGTAGCTGGACCGTTACTTATAGTGTACTGATTATACCACACCTACTATATGTGTGACATCAATCCCACTATATGTGGGTTCTATATGAATTCTATATATTCTACAGGAATTCTACATGACATCACACTCACTCTTTATGACATAACTCTATTCATGATGTAACATCCACCCTATTCATGATAGCACACCCACTCTATATGACATTACATACTCTATACTTGCGACATCACAGCCACTGTATCTGTGACAAGACACCTCCTATGGTTATGACATCATACTCAGTATATATGACATCTCACATGGTGTATTAGTGGCAATACAACCACAGTATCCAACATCACACTCACAATATCTGTGTAATCACACCCACTTGATTGATGATATCTCACTAAATGTATGTATAAAATCTCACTGTCAGCCCAGCTCCAGACCCTTCCTACTTTAGTGTCTTGTGTCACAGAGTCTTTTTCTCCTTGGCCAAAGCTGAGACCCCTCTCATTAGGTTTGCTCTGGAAATTAGAAACCCTGAGATCTTAGGAAGCTGTTGCATATGCCTCCTGACAAGGGCAGTTTTCTTCTGGCCTACCAGAGTGAGCACTGGGATAGTCTCACCTATGCACACTCACCCTGACATTTAATAAGGACTGAGGGTTGGGATCAGAAGGGGGAGATATATGAGGAAGGTAATAAGAATATTATACAGCGGTTGGAGGGAGTGCCTGCCTGAGACACGGACTCCCATATTTTCCAGGTCTTGTCCCTCCTATGTCTGAGGACATCCCTAGAAGTCCATGCGGGCATCAGCCCCGGTGTGCAGGTGGGGACACTGACAGGCTTTGAGAGACAGGGACTAATCCAGAATGGAGAACAGGTGGGAAATGGGTGGTGAGTCTAGGCCCAGGTCTGTCAAATCAGAGCTGCACACACAGCCTGCCCAGGAGCTGTGTGGAGGGCTGTGTGTTGCAACAGTGTGAGGTCCAGGGCTTCATGGATGAGGGATGAGCTGTCATGATCCCGTGGGCTATGTGCACGGGTGTCAGCTGTCAATCCAAGGAAGGGTCCCTCGGGTGGTGAAGTCACTTTCTTGATGGCAGACCTTAACAGAAATCTGAACCCTGTAAACTGGGACCCACCCTCTAGCAACAGTGCCACAGCCAGTTGGGGCTCACTTGGCTGGAGAGTCTTCATCCAGAAGGATGTTCTCCAGCTGTGTGTCGACTGGCCAGGGCTTCTGCTTCAGGAAACCCTGGAGGGAGAGGTTTTTCAGATGTTTCAGTCAGTTCAGGGCTCAACATGGATGCCTCTGATCCTTTACCAGTAGGGCACCTAAGGGAATCCCAGTAAAACTAGAGCTGGCCACACCAGGCCTTGCCGCCACTGGAGCCCTTCCTGGGCAACTCCAGCTGCCCTCATCTCCATGTGCAGAGAAGTAGGACTTGAGGGGAGGTTTTCCCTCTGGGCAGGAGCATATTGGTGGGCACGTTGTGACCTGTGGTCCTAACTCGGTCACATCTGAGGATGGGCTGGCAGTAGGGAAGCAGGATCCCTGAGTAGCTGTGCTCTGTGCCAGTGTGGATCAATGACTGTCAGATGGATGGGCGTCTACGTCCTCGGTGGAGGTCTGTGCAGAGAGTGGTGGGCATGTGTGTGGAGGGGGGCTGTCTGTATGTCTGAGAAGCACCATAGGCAGCTTACTGGTGCCCTGAGACTTTCTGCCTGGCTCCCAGGCACTGTGTTCACAGGGCTCCTCAAAGGACTGCAGACAGGAGCCAATCCATAGAGCCCCCTTCTCCTTCTGCCCTCACAAGAGCCAGGAGCCCCACCAGCAACAGAGCCCAGGGAAGGCACATGCTCAGGTCACAGAGGCACCCTGACCCTCCCCTGGGTCCCTCCTAGAGTCCTGCTTCCAAAGGAACCTGGGCCCCGTCTCCTCTCCCACCTGACCTCAAGGTGTAGGCCCTACGTTGTCCAGATGAAAAACACTGTTTATCTACATGTGGGAATCTCAGAAAGAGGTTGTGATAGGATTTCCTTTCATGTTCCCCAGGAACCTTTCTGCATTTTTCTACAGTTATTCCTGTATTAACTCCATCCCCAGGTATCCATATTGGCCTGAGAATCCTGATGCCTCTCACCCCAGGATCAGCCCCTATCACCCCAGTTCTCATCCCCAGAATGGGATGTTTTGGTCGCCACCACAGGGATGATAAAGATAACACATGGAGAGCTGTCCAATAAAAACCGCCCCGAGTTGCTAACACATGAAACCATCCCCAAGTGCCAGTTCACTTGTGATGCCAGGACCTTTATTCTGCAGAAGGCACCCTGCCCCTCCTCCTCCTGTGAGTCCAGGGGACTCAGTCTGAGCTCCAGCCCCTGCTTTCCTGGTGTCTGTGGTGCTTCCTCTGACTTGTGTGTCTGCTGTGTTATATCTCAGAGGTAAAATGTGTCCCACAAGCGACATGAGACCTGCATGATGTGAAGTTTCCAAAGACATAGGCTACAGATGCTAGTGGGAACCTGGTACCTGTTTCCTGAGCAGCAACCCCCTCCTACCTCCTCACATTCCTGGGCACCTGCAGGGCTTTTGCCAGCTACCCTGAGTAAGAATCCCTTAGAAGAAATGGAGTATCTCTCGTAGTCAACAGAAGAGTCCAAAATGCAGTACTTGGATGCAGTTTCCAAAATGACAGAATGATCTCTGTTCCTTTCCAAGGCAAACCATTCAATATCACAGTTATGCAAGTCTATGCCCCAACCACTAATGGTGGAGAAGCTCAAGGTGAATGGTTCTATGAAGAGATACAAGACCTTATAGAGGTCATACCAAGAAAAACATATCTTTTTTATCATACGTGACTGGAATGCAAAAGTAGGAAGTCAGGAGACCCCTGGAGTAACAGGCAAGTGTGGCCTTGGAATATAAAATGAAGCTGGGCAAAGGCTAACTAGAGTTTTGCCAAGAGAACACACTGGTCGTAGCAAACACCCATTTCTAACAACATAGGAGATGACTCTACACAGGGACATCAGCAGATGGTGAATACCAAAATCAGATTGATTATATTATTTGCAGCCAGAGATGCAGAAGCTCTGTACTGTAAGCAAAAAGAAGACTGGGAGCTGACTGTGGCTCAGATCATGAACTGTTTATTGTAAAATTCAGACTTAAATTGAAGGAAGTAGTTAAAACCATTACAAAATACAGATAAGACCTAATCAAATCCCTTAGTATTATAGAGTGCAGGTGACATATTCAAGAGATTGGATCCGATAGACAGAGTGCCTGGACAACTATGAACAGTGGTTCATAAAAATTGTACAGGAGATCATTCTCAAACAATCCCCAAGGAAAAGAAATGCAAAAAGCAAAATGGTTGTCTGAAGAGGCCTTACAAAATAGCTGAGAAAAGAAGAGAAGCTTAAGTCAAAGGAGAAAAGGAAAGCTAAATCATCTGAATGCAAAGTTCCAAAGAATAGCAAGGAGAGATAAGAAAACCTCCCTCAGTGATCAATGCAAAGAAATAGAGGAAAGCAATAGAATAGGAAAGACTAGACATCTCTTCAAGAAAATTAGAGATGCCAAGGAAAAATAAACTTGGGCACAACAAATGACAGAAAATCTGTGGATCTAACAGAAGCAGAAGATATTAAGAAAAAGTGGCAAGAATACACAGAAGAAATATACAAAAAAGGTCTTAGTTAACCAGATAACCACGATTGTGTGATCACACACCTACAGTCAGACATCTTAGAGTGCAAGTCAAATGTTCCTTAGGAAGCATTACTATGAACAAAGCTAGTGGATATAATGGAATTCCAGCTGAGCAATGTCATATCCTAAAAGATGAATGCTGTTAAAGTGTTGCACTCAATATACTGGCAAAGTAGGAAAACTCAGCAGTGTTCATAAAGGTCTTTTTTCATTCCCACCCCAAAGAACAACCATGCCAGAGAATGTTCAAACTACTCAAAGGTTGTTGCTGAATGATAAGACGCTGGGATTCTTGGCCTCAGGAGGAGACAAATTCAATCTGGGTCCAGAGACGAGGCTGCATTGCTCAGAGCTTTTCTGTAATCAAGTTTTATTAAAGTATAAAGGAGATAGAGAAGGCTTCTGACATAGGCATCATAAGGGAGCAAAAGAGTACCCCCCTCCTAGTCTTTAACTGTATGTTATATAGTCACTGACAGTTTGTTAATGTAAAGAAATGTATATTGTCAGCCTGCTTATTTAACTTATATGCAATTACATCATGCAAAATGTGGGGCTGGATGAAGCACAAGCTGGAATCATGGTTGCTGGGAGAAATACCAATAACCTCAGATATGCAGACACCACCACCCTCATGGGAGAAAGCTAAGAGGAACTAGAGAGCCCCTTGATGAAGGGGAAAGAGGAGAGTGAAAAAGCTGGATTAAAACTCAACATTCAAAAAGTAAGATCATGGCCTCTGGCCCCATTACTTCATGGCAAATAATTGAGGAAAGAATGGAAACAGTGACAGGTTTTATTTTCTTGGGCTCCAAAATCACTGCAGATGGTGACTGCAGCCATGAAGTTAAAAGACACTTGCTCCTTGGGAAAAAAGCTATAACAAACCTACACAGCATATAAAAAGCTGAGACATTACTTTCGAAACAAAGATCCATATAGTCAAAGCTATGGTTTTTCTAGTACTCATGGATGGATATGAGAGTTGGATTATAAAGCAGGTTGCGTGCCAAAGAACTGATGCTTTTGTACTGTGGTGTTGGAGAAGACTCTTGAGAGTCCCTTGGACTGCAAGGAGATCAAACCAGTCAATCCTAAAGGAAATACGTCCTGAATATTCATTGGAAGGACTGATGCTGAATCTGAATCTACAATACTTTGGCCCCCTGGTGGGAAAAGCTGACTCATTGTAAAACATTCTGATGGAAGCAAAGAGCCAACTCATTGGGAAAGACTCTGAAGCTGCAAAGATGGAAGGCAAGCCGAGAAGGGGACAACACAGGACAAGATGGTTGGATGGCTTCTCTGACTCAATGAACATGAGTTTGAGCAAACTCTAGGAGATAGTGAAGCACAGGAAAGCCAGTGTACTGCCACCCACCCGCTTGCAAAATGTCAAACTAAGTGACTGAACAACAAGAAGAAAGCAGGTGCTGGACCTGCATCACAAGGTGAGCAGTCCCTTCCACCTGTGGTACACTAGGGAGTTGGCCCCATTCCAGCTGGAGTCACAGGACTATCTCTCCACCTCTCTAAGGCCCAGTTGGTCCCTCTGCACACAAGGGCAATGGGAGAACCAGCCCTCAGGTTGAATGTGGGGACTAAGTGGTTCCTTCCTGGAAAGTTGGAAAGTGCTTTCTGGGGACCTGGCCCGATGGAAAAATCTGCTGGAGGGGCTGGGATTGTACTTAGTCATCATGTTCCTCCTCCCCTCAAGGAAGTCTCTGTCTCAGTCGTCTCTGGCCATTGACCTTGGGCCAAAGTTATTCCCATTTGCAAGGTGAGTTGTGAGAGGTGCCCTGTCCTGGGTGAGTGAGAGCAGGGGTCCCTGGGAGTGATCAATAGTGCCCCAGGTACTCAGATGGGGCTGGTTGGGCTCATTCATTCTTGAAATATACAGGAAGGCCCACAAGGTGCAGGCACTTTTCTAGGAACGACCATCATGTAATACATTGGGCAGAGAGCAGTCCTGCCCTCCTGGGCTTCCGTTCTCCCAGGGTCACACAGTCACACTGGCCATCACATCTGGGCGTGTCTCCAGTGCTGTCCATGTGACACCTTCCTGGCCTCCTCTAGGTGTGGATGCACCCTCTTTTACTCTGATGAGGACAGTGGACCCCTGCACCAGCTGAAAGTGTGAGCGGGACTTTGATTTGAGAAGGAGGGACTCAGTTTTCCAAAGAACCACCAAGTGAGGTGAGACATGGAGGAGAACTGGTCTCTGAACAGGCAGGAGCAGAAGGCAAAAATTCCCAGACCACACAGGGCTTCCCGGGAGCTCAGTGTGGAAGGAAGGCCAGGTCTCTGACTCTTCTGCCCACCTGAGTCCCCCCAGGGCCATGTCCACCATACTGGGCACCTAGCTGTACCATTAACCTGAGGGGGTTTCCACCAGCCCCCAGAGTTTCCCTGCCTGAGGGTGCTACTTGCTTAAATAGAGCTCAGCATTCCTGACTCAGACCTGGAGCACCAAACCCTACATTTCCTGGCACAGCTGGAGACCCTGGAGCCCACTGAGGCAGAGGGGGATGTGATGGGAGCAAATGAGGATGGGAGGGAGCTGAACCGCACAGAGCAGAACCTTCTGAGGCTGGATCTGGGCAAGGAGCCATGAGGAAGCTCAGATTACTATTGCCATGGACAGCAGTCTGGGAAGACTTTCTGGGGCTGGCATCTTTGAGAGATCATTGAGTGGCAGGGAGAGGCTTTCTTTTCTGTTTTGGGGGACACTTGGAAATGCAGTCCTATTGGTATTTTCTCTCCTTGGAACTATAGCACCAGCTCCAGAACAACCTCTGGAAACATCTCCAGACATGGAGCCAACTACAACTCTACTGCCCACCAGAGCTCCAGAGTTAGAGCAAGTTCATTTTTGGTATTTTTTTTTAATGTATACTAAATTTTTATGATATAAAGTTCACTTAAAATTTAATAGTTTGATTATCTTAGATTGTACATGTAAATTACAATAAGTTCATTCACAATGTTACATAACCCTATTAAATGTCTCTTTGAGAACATTTTCAATGCTAAATAATATTCCATTCAGGAACCAGCACATTTGGCTTTCATCTGTTGATGGACATTAGAGTTTTCACCTTTGGGCTCTTCTGAACAGTGGTGCTCTGAATACTTGTGTACAGGCATGTGAATATTCATATGCTTTTGGGTATTGATGTAGGAGGGGAATTTAGGGATTGACTGAAAACTGTAGGCTTATCCTTGTGAGAAAGTGCTGAAGTGTTATATACAGTGGTTGTAACCATTTGACAGAGAAGGCACAGGTGACCAACTCCAGTACTCTTCCCTGGAAAATCCCATGGACGGAGCAGCCTGATAGGCTGCAGTCCATGGGGTCACTGAGAGTCAGACAGGACTGAGCGACTTCACTTTCACTTTTCACTTTTATGCATTGGAGAAGTAAATGGCAACCCACCTCAGTGTTCTTGCCTGGAGAATCCCAGGGACGGCGGAGCCTGGCGGGCTCCCATCTATGGGGTCGCACAGAGTCAGACACTACAGATGCGACTTAGCAGCAGCAGCAGTAGCAGCAGTACCATTTGATAATCCCCAGAATTTAGGTGTATAATTTCCACTTTTTCATTTGTATTGCAGTTTCCTTTCTCTCCGTCCTTCTCTCTTTCTGGTCCCTCACTCTAAGGAACAAGCCCTTATATTACAAGTTGCCATATGAAGAGACATCTGTGCTTTAGCATTCAGACCATGACAGAGGAGCTCTTGGGTCCTGACTCAATGAGTTCACACTCCTAGACCCCAGGGAGACACTGGAGAGGCGTCCAGGTGAATCATGGTCAATTCCTGGTCCACAGATAGTGTGAGATAATAAATGTTTGCTGCTTAAGTCACTCAAGACTGGCTAATGTTGTCACACAGAATGGACCACTCACACAGCCATCAAGCATTCAGGCCCTCGCCCCTCCCTCCCCACTGTCCCCTACTGTCCTCCCAAGCTCCCACCAGCCACACTACTTCCTCTGTCTTCATCTCTGGACAAACACATTCTGTGTGTCCATACACTTGTGCCTTCTTCTGGGATAACTATCCCCAGATGTGTGAATCGTTGGCACATTCTCATTACCCTGCTGGGGACAGAGATGTCCCCTCAGTGAAGACCCTCATGACCACATTGTGGCACCTAGTCTTTTTCAACATAGAACTTGCTTCCTTCTGTGTTTCTCCACTTCTCCCTCCAGACTGTGACCCTGGTGCTTCTTTTTATCACAGCCCCCACTGGATGCTCAGGGCACAGCTGGTAATTGAATAGATCAGAGGCTCCATTCCTCCACTGAGAAGCTCAGATTCTAATAGGAGAAAGTATAGGCCAGGTCAGGGTCAGGGGAATGTGTAGGAGTGCAAGGGACACTCTCCTCGCCACAGTACTGGACCCATCACCCCTTTTATGGGAACCACTCATACTACACACCAAGCAGGGAAAGCACAGCACAAACCACACCTCTGAGAGACTTCAGGACACCAGCATTCCTTGGGCCCCAGGAGGGAATGTGACAGGATCCACAGGAACCAGGGGCTTTGAGAGGGACCTTGAAGAGGACCCTCCACCTCCTCTTGTCCACTTCAGCCATGGGGTGTCTAATTCCCTTCAGAGGACTCCTCACCACAGCCAGTGCAGTGGTTCTGATCTTGATTCCATATGAGGTCCAACAAGGTGGTCTTTGCCTCAGTCCAAGGAAAAACAATGCATGTTTCTGTCACTGTTGCCACCACAAGGTCCACCCCTCCCCTGACCCCACTCCCTATGGTCCCTTCCTCTGATGTGTGTCAGTGTATGCTTGTGTGCACACCCAGAGAATCTACTCCACATTGCCAAAATATCCTGGGGTCTGAGGACATCTAATCCCACGGCAAAATATGTGGCAGGGAAACAGCCCTAGCCTAGGAGGTCCTAACTCTCCCTTCATCTGAAGACTCTGTGCCTGCCAAGGCTGATTAGTAGTAAAACACACACACACTAAATAAAACTTCACAGGCTAAAATGTATTGACTGAAAATTTATAGAAGCAATATATAATTTTGGTACTTATTACCTGACTCAGTTGACCAGGTCAGGCAGAAATTATTCTTAAAGAAATCTTACAAAGAGAGAATCTACAGTCGTGAAATTATGATTAGGATCAGAAAACTTGACATTTATTTTTTTAAAAAACTGATATCAAGTCAAACACTTTAAGGAATTGTAAAATAAGGATATTCCAGCCAGGAGTCCTGAGGCTGACAAACGCCCCTCCCTGCCCCCACCGGCCCTGGAGCGAGTGCGCAGGAGTGAGCGGCTGCAGGTGCAAGTGCACAGGCGTGCGAGGGTGGAGGCACACGGATGCCTGATCTCCCAGGACCGGTCCTGAGGGAAGGGAATTTGGAGACTGGGTCGGTCCCCACTGCGAAACGCTCCAGACCTGGGAGCAGTGCAGACACAAGTTAAGTGCAGCTCTACCCTGAGCCCCTCACCGCATGCCCCCGCCTGCCCAGCGGCCAGCGGCTCGGACTTTTCCAGCCTCGAGGAGCACGAGCCTCTCTTGGTCCTTGGCTCAGGGGTCGCCGCCACCGGCCGCAGGCTGAGGACGCCGGGCTGGGGCCCCAAGGCAGTGGTGGAGTGGTGGACGCCCCGCGCGCTCACACCCCGCCCTGCTCAGCGCCCCTCAACCGCGAGGGGCGGCCTCTATTTCTGTGGGCGCCACCTGGACCCGGTCGCCACGGGCTCGCGTGTTCATGACAGGGAGGTGCAGGCGAGGAGCCCGATGTTGGGGCCGCGGGGTGCATGTCGGGCGCGGTGGGTCGGCAGGTGTGCAGAGGTCTCTGCTCCTGGGGTGCGCGCGGGTAATGGGGGTGCACAGCTCGGGGATCCTGTTCGCGGGCCGCCGGCAGCGGGTGTTCTGACGGGACTCCATGCTCTTTCCTAAAGCCTTCTGGAGGATCGGCTACAAAGGTTAAAGTTCACTTGCAGCGTTTTCAGGCTTTATTGAGGGTCGCTGACTCTAAGAGCGCTTCCTGGAGGGCAGTTTGTGATATACTAACATCCAAGCAAAGTTTGAAATAAAACTACTCCCGCCTTATTGTTTTGGGGTATGGTGAGCAGTTTTTCTTGATTACGTTAGAGTTTTCAAGCCTAACAACTTTTGGCGACTTTTGGAGAAGCTGCACTGCTCTTAAGTTAAATGGTGACGGTTTTGTTGCTAAGTCATGTCCCAACTCTCGCGACGCCATGGACTGTAGACCTTCAGGCTCCTCTCTCCCTGGAATTATCCAGGCAGGAATACGTGAGTGGGTTGCCATTTGCTTCTCCAGGAGATCTTCTTGACTCAGGACTGAAACCCGAGTCTCTGGCATTGTAGGCAGATTCTTTACCAACTGAGCTACTAGGGAAGCTCCTAAGTTAAATGAGCATTTAAAAAATACTTCTTTGGGCAGTTACCATAGAAGCTCAAATATTTGAGAATTCTAGTTATAGTCATGGGTGTGGTTTCTTTGTTTTTTTGTTTGGTTTTGGGTCCTTGGTTATTTTTTGTTGGTTGCCTGGTTTGGGGATTTTTCGATTTCTTTGGGGTTGGGGGTTGGTGTAAAGTTTGCATTAGGAAGAGATGATATCCAAATCAGGAGAAATGTTTATTTCATGGTATTCTGGTATGCAGTGTTGCAGTTTAAAGTATCTGATCCTGGGGAAATCTTAGATTGGCTCCAGCAAATGGATATTTTTATTGAGAATAGTTTGGGTTTGTCCTGTGGGTTTTTTATGTCTGTTTTTTTTTTAGTACAATCTGCTTATTTAGCATACTTCAAATCTTAATAGATTGTAGTTAACACTGGTGGTTGGTGCAAGGAACAATGCTTTGTAACACAGAGATGGGTTGACTTTTTCCACAGAAATTTTTTCTTGAGTTAGTAAATTTCCATGTAAAACTCTCAGGAGTGATTTTTGCTATAGCAGTTTGGTCTCTGTAATGAGGAATAAAGCATATCATTCCACTGTTGAAGATAATGGCATATATTATAAAGATAGGAATCTGGTACATAAAAGGAATTCGAGCTTTGTGTTTGGTGCATTAGTGTCCTCAATGAAATGGCTTGTCTCTTCGAAGAGAAGAAGAGCGATACCCACATGGTGATGACCAGGGTTATTTCCCTACACTGAACACCAAGAGGAAGGGGAGGAGACAGAGTGATTTTCAGAAGAATTGGTGTTCATTTATCAACCATGTACCCTCGTTTCTTGCTGTTTGTTAATTCCCAGAGAAATTAAACACGTGGTTCCTAACCAGGATATTTGAATGGGAAAGGTCCTTTAAGTTCTCAGGCAAGTAACTGAATCCGTTGTTTAAGCGTTCATCTGCCTGTACCTTGGAAGTAACACTTCTCTAATGGATGAAGTGGGCAGAATAGGAGGGTGGTGGAGCTTTTTGGGGCAAGTTTTCCAAAAGTTGGAGCAAAAGTGAATCACTTTCTTCAAGGAAAAGACTCATTAGATTGGAGAATTTGGACCTTAAGGTCTTTTGCAACATCATGTAGCTTGTTAGTAAAAATAATCCAGACCATAGAAAAATCCACATGGTCAAATGCTTATTGAATGAAAAGTAATGAAAGAAAAAGAACCTTCTGAAGATTTTTAATATCTGGTATTTGACCCAGATCAGTTGACTGAGTACAAATAAAAGTCAGTAAAGAAATCTTCCACAGAGAGAATTTAGTCATTCAGCTGTGATGTGGACAAGAAACCTGCTATTTATTTATTAAAAATTAATCCCAACTAAAACACTTTGTTAATTAGAGATAAATATGGATAAACTACAAGTAGTTTACTATGCTGTGTTTTCAAAGCAGGATGAAGGAATTAAAAGTTACTGAAGTTGTCTTTGCAAAGTACTTTCTCAGTATTATTTTTCAAATATTCTAAGTCTGATTGCAGTGTGTATGAATCTCAGAGTAAAAACTGTTGAGGAATTGATATTTTTTGAGGTGAAATTGCTGATTCAGAAGAGCAGGGTTAAATTGGAGGGTAAAACTGTCAGGAATACAAATTGATGTGTGTCATTTTTAATGATTGAGGGCAACTTAAGTTGATCATATAGTTAGCATAATTGTGTGTATAATGGTTTATGCTAAATTACCACACAACTCCCCAAATTTCAGCAGTACAACATTATGTTTCCCACATCACGTCACTGGGTGGGTATTCACTTTGGGGAGACTGCATTCCTTTAGATGGTCATTCAGGAACCCCCACTCCTCCCATGCTATACTGTGTCCATTCCCTTAGACCTCATCCCCATCTGCATCCATCAGCAGAAGGAGGCAAGAATATGGAGAAATGCATATTGCAGTTTGTAATGAGCCAGATCTGGAAGGACACAGGCCAGTTTCTCTGCTGCTGTTTTGGCCACAATTCATTTCTGTGGCCACCAAAGCGACTGGGGAGTCTTCCAACTGTTCTCCCCAGGAAGGTAGAACAATTAAAATTGTCAGCAACCGTGAATAATTCATTTTGATTTAATTAGTTTTCAAATCTTTTTTGGCTGTTTGCCATACACCTAGCACTGCACTAAGTGTGACCTGAGAATTTACTGAGCAGCATCTTGATCTTGGAGGAGTTCTGAATCCTCAGGAGAGAAGACAGAGTATGAAGTGTCTGCCATCCTAGGAGAAAGGGATTAAGAGAACCTGCTTTGAAAGTTCAGGGAGTGAATCTAGATTTGAAAGCTGCCTAGAAATGACAGGATTTGGACTCCACTTTCAGAGATAATCAAGATATGATTGTGAAGGAAGCTGGCATCAGGAGCTGTAGAAACAGGTCCTGCAATACAGGGTATCATAAAGAATATTATGTGGTCATTGTTCACTTGCTAAGTTGTGCCGGACTCTTTGTGACCCCATGGACTGCAACACATCAGGATCCTCTGTATTCCACTACCTCCTGGAGTTTTCTCAAATATATGTCCATTGAGTCGATGATGGCATCTAACTTTCTCATCCTCTGCAGCCCCCATCTCCTTTTGATTCCAGTCCTTCCCAGGATCACAGTCTTTTCCAATGGCTTTTCATATCAGATGGCCAAAATAGTGGAGTATCATCATCAGTCTTTCCAATGAATATTCAGGGTTACTTTCCTTTCAGTTTGAATGGTTGGAACTCCTTGCAGTCCAAGGGATTCTAAAGAGTCTTCTCCAGCACCACAGTTCAAAAGCATCAGTTCTTTGGCACTCAGCTTTCTTTTTTTATTTTTTATTTGTAGTGAATTTTGTCATACATGGAATGAAACAGCCATGGGTTTACATGTGTTCCCCATCCCGATCCCCCCTCCCACCTCCCTCTCCACCCGCTCAGTTCTTTGGCACTCAGCTTCTTTACAGTGTAACTCTCACATCTGTATATGACTACTGGAAAACCATAGTTTTCACTATATGGACCTTTGTTGGCAAATTGATGTCTCTGCTCTTTAATAGGCTGTCTAGGTTTTTTCAGAGGTTTCCTACCAAGGTGTAAGTGTATTTTAATTTCCTGACTGCTGTCACCATCTGCAGTGCTTTTGGAGCTCAAGAAAAGAAAATCTGTCACTGCTTCCACTTTTCCCCCTTCGATTTGCCGTGAAGTAATGAGGCCAGATGCCGTAATCTTCGTTTTTTGAATGTTGTGTTTCAAGCCTGCTTTTTCGTTCTCCTTTTTAACCATATCAAGAGGCTCTTTAGTTCCTCTTCAATTTCTGACATTAGAGTTGTATCACCTGTATTTCTGAGGTTGTTGATATTTTCCCAGCAATCTTGATTACAGCTTGTGATTCACCCAGCCTGGCATTTCACATGATGTACTCTGCATGGAAGTTAAATAAGTAGGGTGACAATATACAGCCTTGTCATACTCCTTTCCCAATTTGGAACCAGTCCCTTCTTCCATGTTTGATTCTAGCTGTTCTTTCTTGAACCACATACAGGTTTCTCAGGAGTCAGGTAAGGTGGTCTGATACTCTCATCTCTTTAAGAGTTTTCCACAGTTTTTGTGATCCACAGAGTCAAAGGCTTTAGCATAGTCAGTGAAGCAGTAGTAGATGTTTTTCTGAAAGTCCCTTGCTTTTTCTATGATCCGATGATGTTGAGAATTTGATCTCTGGTTCTTCTGCCTCTTCAATACTCAGCTTGTACATCTGGAAGTTCCCAGTTCATGTACTGTTGAAGCATGACTTGAAGGATTTTGAATATAATATTAGAGGAGCGAGTACAAGTTTACAGTATTTTCAACCTTCTTTTGCATTGCCCTTCTTTTGAATTGAAATGAACAGTGACGTTTTCCAGTCTTGTGGCCACAGGTGAGTTTTTTTTAATTTGCTGATACGTCAGGTGCAGCACTTTAACAGCACCGTCTTTTAGGATTTTGATTAGCTCAAGTGAAATTTCATCACCTCCACTAGCTTTGTTTGTAGTAAGCTTTGCTAAGGCCCACTTGACTTCACACTCCAGGATGTCTGGCTCTAGGTGAGTGCCTACACCATCGTTACCATGGTCATTAAGACTTTTTTCTATAGTTGTATATATTCTTGCAACCTCTTCTTAATCTCTTCTGTTTCTATTACATCTTTACATTTCTGTCTTTTATAGTGTTTTATTGTGTCCATTTTTGCATGAAATGTTCACTTAAATCTCCAATTTTCTTATATATTATGCAGCCATTAAATTCAAATTTTCTAAAATTACAAATGGATGGAATAACTACACTCATATTAAGTGAAAAAGAGACCAGTAAGGTAAGGTAATTCCCTTTTTTAGAATTCTGTGTAAATTTAGATAAAATCATATGTATATGTTGAATGATAGTATTGTAATTTTCTGAACTGTTTTATTAATATAAACAGAAATGTATCATAAATTGCTTTGATAGACTAATTTCTCTCCACCACACACAGAGCTGGGTGTAGACAGGTGATCCTAGCAGGTTCCCACCATCTCTCTGTTGGTGATGTGGCAACAACCTCCTCTCTCCTCTCTGCTGTGGACCCAGGTCCTGGCTCAAGCCCTCAAGACAGAGTGAAGACACACATCCTCAAAACACTGAGCCTTACAGAATTTGCTTTGCTCTAACCATAAGATCGCGAATGTGGCAAGTGTAAATGTTGACTTCTTTTGCTGAGAAAACCATGGAGCCATGCAGCACTGCTGCCATTTCAGAAAAAAGCCACCAGAGGGCAGTGTGGCTGCTTCTGACAAACTGTCTCATTCAAAACTAGTCCAAGTTAGCCTCCATTAGAACACGTTTTGTAAACTTACAGGACCTCTTTAAGGTATATTGATTTGCTTTTCTTCTTTAATCTTATTTGGAAGTTAATGGAAATTCACTACAAATAACAAACATAAAGTGAGCCACTGACTAAGTTTTACCTTGTGACATGTAGACATGCAAACTTTTGTATCCAATCCCCGTCTTCATCCACCTCTGTCCCTTCCTCTCTATATCCATCTGTAAACATCTGTGTAACCCATCTTTTGATAATCTACATACCATATCAGATATTTTTCAATCATCTTCCTACTTCTTTGTGATGTGAATGTTTCAGTAGTAAGTGGGCTGCTTATAAGACAGTGAGAAGCAGTGTGAAGGTGAGAAGTAGGTCTCAGTGTGAGTCATCCAAACGGGGAGATCTGCTCAGCACAGCAAGGGTCAGGTCCATCCACACTGTCTCCTATCCTTAAAGCACTGAGTCTACCCTCTTGGGGGAACTTTGCTAAAATTTTGATTATTTTAAGGAACATCAGGGTTAAGATAATGAGTGATGGTTGTAGTAATTCTGGGAGAGAGATAAGGTTATGATGTTAATGACCTGGTACTCTGTTTCCAACAACCTTCATTCTGTTATCACCACAGCTCAGCCCTCTCGGAGCAGAGACTGGACCTTTATTTTGACTGTTACAGCCCTCCAGCCCAGTCCTAGGCAAAGTAGATGTGCCAGTACTGCTGAATAAATGCATTTGGGATCAGGACCTGAAGATTTGAGAATGTATTTGAAACTGGGATTCTTCCAGACCTGTCCCAATAGGAGGTCATCATAAATCAGCTACCTCCTCACTGGCCAGGCCCTGTATACCTGCTGGCCTTCCCACAGTACCTCTCAGACAAGATGTCCTTGGTCCTAGGTATTTCTCAGATCAAATCTTACCATGTTCTCTGACTCCTCTCATGCACTTTGGCCTCCTTAATTGTCCTGCTGTGTGACTCTCCACTCTAGGGCTCAGGGCTCACCTCTGATTCCCTTCAGGTTGTAATGTCAGAATAGTAGATTCTGTGGATCTAAGGCTTAATGATGGTCTTTGATTGACAAGTCAATAATTATATGGACAAGGATAACTTCGACATGACTACCTTTTATAGAAATAATTTTACTTGTTCGTTTATGCTTCTACTGTGTCTTCATTGCACAGGCTTTTCTCTAGTTGTGGTAAACAGCAGCTACTCTGTAGTTGCGGTGTGGAGGCTTCTCACTGCGGCGGCTCTTCTTGTTGTGGAGCAGGGGGTCTATTGCATTCGTTCTAGCTTCAGGAGTTGCCACATGTGGGCTCAGTAGTTGCTGTTCCGGGGCTCTAGAGTACAGGCTCAATAGTTGTGGTTCATGGGCTTAGTTGCTTCAAGGGATGTGGGATCGAACCTGTGTCTCCTGCATTGGCAGGGAGATTTTCAACCACTGAGCCACCAGGGAAGCCCATGACTGTATATTAATGGTGTTGTTTTCCTTGAACAGTTAATTTTAAACTTGACGGCATAAAAAGAAATGTTTTTTTCCCTGAAGTCAGCATAGTTGCTGAATATCAGCCTTTCTCTGATGATGCTGTAAAAGACCTGATACACGCCAACAGAAACACAAGTAAATTGTGTCATGTTATAACGTGGTATAGCATAGTACAACTCTAAAAGCTACTGTTATCCATTTGTGCTAGAGTAATTGTTTACTGGATATGAATATTGACCTGTCAAATTTCTCATGCTTTGATGAAATTCAATGCTTTTTTCCTACACTGAATACCAGGATGAAGAGTTCAAGACAGAATAATTTTAAGATTAATTGTTCATTTCCCCACCATGGACTCACTTTTCTTGATGTTTCTTTGTTAGCAGAGAAATGAGAGATGTCGTTGCTAACCAGGATAATTGAGAGGAAAAGATTCAGTTCCTCAGGAGGTGACTGGGAACCATTTGATTGCTTTCATCTGTGTAGACCTTGGAAGCAGATGAGAGAAAATTCTTTTCTCTTTTCAAATGAAGTGGAGCGACCAGAGAGTGGGCTATTTGGGAAAACAGTTTAAAAAGGTGAATCAAAACTGAGTATCTGACAAAAAAGAGTATCTCTCATCAAAGAAGTAGGCCTATTGGACACCCACAGATTGATCTAGGGACACGTGGGCCATCATGGTGATTTCTAGGATAAATAATCAATGCCAGTGAAAACTCCATATGGTATAAATGTGTTACTAACTGAAAAATCGATGGTCAGTTGACCACCAGTTGACCAAGTACAAATAATGACCATGAAGAAATCTTACAAAAAAAAGAAACTCTCAAAAAGGCACATCTATAAATCATAAATTATGATTTAGATAAGAAACCTTGCTATTCATTTCAATAAAAATTTTATCCCAAGTAAAACTGTTACAGTAAATTAAAAATAAATAGTAATATCCAGGTCAGGGGTGCTGAGTTTGGAAGGTGGTTTCAAGGTCCAGCTCCATCTCCAGGGAGGCAGGTGCGAGGGTGGAGGTATGGAGACACCAGAGCTCCCAGGACCCTTGCTGAGGGAAGGGAAGGTGGAGCCTGGGTCAGTCACCAATGCCAGATGCCCTGCACCAGGGAGCAGCACAGACAAGAGTAAGTTCAGCTCTATCCCCAGCCCGTCACTGCGTGCCCCCGCCTGCCCAATGGCCAGCGGCCCCCGACTCCTTCAGCCCAGAGGAGCGCGAGCCTCGCTCTGTCCTCAGCTCCAGGGTGTCTGCCACCAGCCGCAGGGTGAGGACACTGGGCCGGGACCCCAAGGCGGCCGTGGAGCGGTGGGTGCCCCATGCGCTTGCAGCCCTTCCTGCCCGGCGCCTCTCGAGTCTCCTCTCGGAGGGGCTGCCCCAGGACCACGGGAAGTGGCCTCTGGGTCTGCAAATGCTGCCTGGGCCCCATCACGGCGGGCGCACGGATTCGGGATGGGGGTGCCACCGAGGAGCGGAAATTGGGGCTGCCTGGTGTGCGTCGGGAGTGCTGGGTCCGCAGGTGTGAAGGGGTCTCTGCTCTGGGGATGCATGCTGGTGATGGGGGCACACAGCTCGGGGATCCAGTTCGTTGGCCGCTGGCAACGGGTGTTCAGATGGGACTCCCTGCTCTTTCCTAAAGCTTTCTGGAGGATCAGGTACAAAAGCTTAAAGTGCACTTTCACATTCAGTGTTTTCGGGATTTATTGACTGACTGTGACTAACTCACTGAGCGCTTCCAGGAGGGTAATTCGTGACATGCTAACACCTAAGCAAAGATTCAAGTAAAAGTAGTCCCTGCCTTTTAATGTTTTTGCATATGGAGGGCTTTTTGAAAATTTTGTTTTTGTTTCTGTTCATCTTTTCCAGCAACAGACCATTGAGAAATGGCATTACTCTAAGTTAAAGGAGCATTTAAAATTTTTATTTCTGCAGAGTAATCATAGATGCTAAAGTATTTTCAAATTCTAGCATCTACAAAGAGCTCAGTTGTTGTTTGGTAAATTTTGCTTGAAGGGAAGGGTTTGGAACCCAGAGAAATGTTCATTTCATGAAATTGTGGTGCACCCTTTTGCAATTTTGAATACCTAATCCAGGGGAATTATCAGTTTTTTTCCAGAAAATGCATATTTTGTCTGAGAATACTTTGGGTTTTGTTCTGTGGTTTTTTACATGCTGTTTGTTGGTACCTACATCACTTTAGTTCAGTTCAGTCGCTCAGTCGTGTCCGACTCTTTGCAACCTCATGAATCGCAGCACGCCAGGCCTTCCTGTCCATCACCAACTCCTGGAGTTTACTCAAACTCATGTGCAACAAGTGGTGATGCCATCCAGCCATCTTGTCCTCTTTCATCCCCTTTTCCTCCTGCCCCCAATCCCTCCCAGCACCAGGGTCTTTTCCAGTGAGTCATCACTTTGCATGAGGTGGCCAAATTATTGGAGTTTCAGCTTCAGCACCAGTTCTTCCAACAAACACCCAGGACTGATCTCCTTTAGGATGGACTGGTTGTATCTCCTTGCAGTCCAAGGGACTCTCAAAAATCTTCTCCAACACCACAGTTTAAAAGCATCAAGTTTTCAGCGTTCAGCTTTCTTCAGAGTCTAGCTCTCTCATCCATACATGACCACTGGAAAAACCATAATCTTGATTAGATGTACCTTTGTTGGCATAGTAATATCTCTGCTTTTTAATATGCTACCTAGATTGGTCATAACTTTCCTTCCAAGCAGTAAGCGTCTTTTAATTTCATGGCTGCAATTGCCATCTGCAGTCATTTTGGAGCCCCCCAAAATAAAGTCTGACACTGTTTCCACTGTTTCCCCATGTATTTCTGATGAAATGATGGGACCAGATTCCATGATTTAGTTTTCTGAATGTTGAACTTTAAGCCCACGTTTTCACTCTCCTCTTTCACTTTCATCAAATACCAGACCACCTGACCTGCCTCTTGAGAAACCTGTATACAAGTCAGGAACCAACTGTTAGAACTGGACATGGAACAACAGACTGGTTCCAAATATGAAATGGAGTACCTCATGGCTGTATATTGTCACTCTGCTTATTTAACTTATATGCAGTGTACATCATGAGAAATGCTGGGCTGGAAGAAGCACAAGCTGAAATCAAGATTGCCAGGAGAAATATCAATAACCTCAGATATGCAGAAGACATCACTGTTATGGCAGAAAGTGAAGAGGAACTAAAAAGGCTCTAGATGAAAGTGAAAGAGGTACCTACTTAGGAGGCTTCAAAGCAATCTAATAAAAACTAGTAATTGGTCCAAAGTACTATGCTTTGTAACACAGAGATAGGTTGTCTTTCTGTATAAAAATTGTTTTTTGTGTTAGCAAATTTTTCCCTTGAAACAATCAGGAATGACTTTTTATAACCCTGCAGTTCTGACTCTGATAATTAGGAAGTACGTTGTTTCACTGTTGAAGATAATGGCCGACATTGCAAAGATGGACAAAAGTTACACAAGAGAAATTCGAGTACTAAGTTGGGTGCATTGGTGTCCGCAATAAAACTGAGTTTCTCTTCTAAGGGAAAAAGAAGGAAAACCACCTGGTGATGACCACGGGCTCTTTCCATACACCAAACACCCAGTGGAAGGGGAAAAGGTGGAGTGATTCTCAGATGGATGGGCCGTTGTTTTCATTTACCAACCACAGACTTCCTTTTCTTGATGTTTTTTGACTCCCAAAGAAATTAGAAGTGTGGTTCCTTACCAGGATATTTGAATATGAAAGATCCTTTCAATTCCTAGGCGGGTGACAAGTCCATTGTGTAGCTTTCATCTCCCTGAACCTTGTAAATAGCTCTGAGTCATCTTCTCTATTGAGTTAGGCAGAAAGGGAGAGTGGTGCAGCCTTGGGGGTGTGGAAATATTCCAAAAGCTGGACTAAAACTTAATCACTCTCTTCAAAGAAATAGATTGGATGCCAGAATTTTGATGTTAAGGCCTCTTGCAACATTAGGGAAATCATTTGTAGTGGAAGTATTCCACACCGTATAAAACTCCATGAGATCAAATCTATTATTGACTGAAAATTGATGAATGGAAAAGAACATTTTGAAATTTTCTGATAGCTGATATTTGACCCAAGTCATTCAACCACATACAAGTACTGATCCCTAAAGAATGTCCCAAAAAGGATATTTATAGTCATTCAGCTCTGATGTGGTTAAGAAACCTGTCATTTATTTTTTTAAATGAATCCAAACTGAAATATTTTCAATTAGAAATAAATATGGATAAACCACAAATAGTTTGCTGTGCTGTGTTTTCGAATCAAGATCAAGGAATTAAAATCTCCTATTGAAGTTTTCTCTTGAAAATACTTCCTCTACATTGTATTGCAAATATTATTATAATTCTTATTGCAGTTTTTATTAAGTTCAGAATATAAAATTTTGAGGAATTGAAGTTCTCTGAGTTCAAATGACTGAGTCAGAATTAACAAGGTGAACCTGGATGTTAAAACTACTAATGGTTCAAAATTTACTTTTGTTATTTAAATGTACTAGATTGATGGCTATTTAAGTTCATCCTATGATTAACATTTTTGTGGGTATAATAGTTTATGCTGAATTATCAAATGACTTAAAATTTCATAAGCACATCACTCTGTTTCCCACATGACAGTGCTGAGTGGGTGTTCACCCTGCGGAGACTGCACTTCCTCATGTGGTCATTCAGGAACCCATACTTCTCCTATCCTTGGCCTCTTCCATCCCAAAGATGTCATTCCCATCTGTATCCATTAGCAGAAGGGGCAGGGACTTGGAGAAATGCCTGTTGAAGGTTATAATAGGTTAGGATGCAACATCAATTTCTCTCCTACTTCATTGGCCATGATGTGGCCCTGTGGCCACAGAAGAAGCTGGGAAGTCTTCCAGTGGTGTGCCCCTGGAAGGGCAGTGAATTTTCATGGAAAATCAACCTGTCCATGTAGAAGTAAAATAGTAACCCCCAAGGAAAAGTAAACATGAGAGAAATTCCTTAAGAGAGCATAGAAAATGGACCCATTCTAGATAACACAGACCCCAAATAAAACAGAGTCATGTGGTCATAACAGACCTGAGATGAAGTAATGTTCTCTGAGTTCTTAGAAAAGCACAAACAAAAGCTCTGAAGAGTTCTGATTCTGCTAAGGGTCCTACCAGTGAGCACTCTGAAGGAGAAGTTCTGTTGACTGCCAGTCATGGCAGACTGCTGTCCAGCTGCAAGGATTTGTGCTTAGGCTGCACAGGGCCATTTAACCCGCTTACAAGTCTCCCAGCTGAGCATTCTGGGGCTTTTGCTTTTTAAAACATCTTCCCTCCCTTCAGCCCCGGGAATGTGCTTTCAGTTACAGGCAAGAATTGTGTGTCCCCAACTTGCAAACTGTGTGGACAGCACCCTGTCCGTTGGTTCAGGTAACACTGATTGCTTTCTGGAATTTATTTATAATTTTAGGATGACATTAGCAATAACAAGTAACTCATTTAGAAATATTGTGTTTCAAATCTCTATTAAATATTTACCATATAATGTGTACTGTGCATAGAGAAGACTGAGAATTGACTGAGCAGTGTCTTGGTCTGTGAGGAGTTCTTAAAGGAGAGGAGACATGGTATGAAGGGCCTGATGTCCTAGCAGAAAGGATAAAAGAGAACTTGCTTTGAAAATTCAAGGAATGATACTAGATTTTGACATTGCCTGGAGCTGATAGGTTCTGGACTCCACTATCAGAGATGAACAAGATATGTTCAGAGGAAGCTGGCATCAGGAGCTGTAGAAACAGGTCCTGTGATACAAGGTATCATAAGGAATATTTGCAGCTATTAATTTCACAGATTTAAATTTATAAATGGATAGAATAATTGCTCATATGAAGTGAAAAGGTCACCGGTAATATCAGGAAATCCCATTTTTCAAAATGCTATGTAATTGTAGGTGAACTTATACAGAGTATTTTGAATGATACTTTCCCAAATTTCTAAAATATATTGTTAACATTATCAGAAGAAAGCTATGAAAATTATTTGGTTAGACAGACTAATCTCTATGCTAGACACACAGAACTGGGGTATAGGCAAGTGATCCCACCCTTTCCTTGCAGATCCCAAGAGGTGGCTACCTCCTCTCTCTTCTCTGTTGTGGTCCCAGGGCTAAACTCAGGGACTCAACCATCACTCTCTGATATTCTGCAGTTGGAAAGTGATGTATTGTGTCATAGTCAAGACAACAATATCCACTAGATGGCTCCCACCAAACATTGAGACTTGCAGAATTTGGTTTACTCTCATAGCAAGACTGTGAAGGTGGCAACTGATTGTGGCCTCTTTGGCAGACAAACCCATGGAACCCTGCAGTGCTCCTGCTATTTCTCAAAGGGCCACCAGAGGGCAGTGGGTAGCTCCTTATGGAAAACACTGCAAGGAGATCCAACTAGTCAATCCTAATTGAAATCAATCCTGAATATTCATTGGAAGGACTGAGGCTGACCTGAAAACTCCTGTAGTTTGGCCACCAGATGAGTAGAACCAACTTATTGGAAAGCACCCTGATGCTAGTGAAGATAGAAAGCGGGAGGACAAGGGGACGACAGAGGATGAGATGGCTGGATGGCATCACTGACTCAATGGACATGAGTTTGCATAGCATCTGGTATTTGGTGATGGACAGGGAAACCTAGTGTGCTTCAGTCCATGCTGTTGCAATGAGTCAGATATCACTGAGCCACTGAACTGACTGAGTGCCCCATTCAAAAGAGTTCTTTTCAAGGTAAACTTCCTCAGAACATGTTTGATAAACTTAAGAGAATTTCTTTAAAATATATTGACATGCTTTTCATCTCCAGTTTCATTCAGAAACTAGTGAAAAGCCATTACAAGGAACACATGTAAGGTGAGCCACTCTTTGAAGGTTATCCCTTGTGACATATATGTGGCTCAGTCACTCAGTCAAGGCCAACTTTTTGTGATCCCATGGATTACAGACCAGGCTCCTCTGTCCATGGGATATTCCTGGCAAGAATACTGGAGAACGTTGCCATTTCCTACTCCAGAGGCATCTTCTCGACCCAGGGAAGGAACCCGTATCTCATGTGTTTCCTGCATTGGAAGGTGGGTTCTTTTCCACTGCACCAGCTGGATATCGATGGGTGAAATTCTGTTCCCGCCCCTTTGTTTCTTCTTCTCTCCACCTCATCCATCTATAGGTAACGATCTCTCTGAAACTCCTTTGGAAAATCTATGTAACATTATCAGAGATAGTTCTCAGTCATGTTGATCCTTCCTTGTGATGTCAGTGTTTGTGTAGCAAATCATCAGCTCCTATGACACTGGGTATGTCCCTGACTCCTGAGAGACAGCATTCGGGTGGACCGTAGATCTCAGTGGGAGTCAGTCCAGGGGGAGGTCTGCTCAGCACAGCCAAGGCCAGCCCACACTTTCTTCTATCCCCAAAGCACTGAGAATGCTTCATTCCCTACCATGTATCTGCCCCACCCCCAGGGAACTTGGCTAAAATCCTGTATATGCTGAGGAAGCATCAGGGTCAGAAGAATGAACAGTGGATTTAATCATTGTGAGACAGAGATGAGGTTCTGTGTTTTCAGTTCTTATATTTATGTGTCTTGATTCACTCTTTGATTATTTTAAATTTTAATTATAACATCATTCTTTACAATGCTGTTAGTTTCTGCTGTGCAGCAAAGTGAATCAGTTATATATATACCCTCTTATTTTAGATTCTATTCCCATGTAGGTTATTACAAAGAATTGAATAGAGTTCCCTGTGCTCTCCAGTAGATCTTTATCTATTTTATGTATAGTAAAGTGTATTTGTCAATCCTAACTTATCCTTCACTCTTCTTTGGTAACCATATGTATGTTCTCTACATCTGAGACTCTATTTCTGTAAATAGGTTTACATGTACCATTCTTTGAAATTCCATATGTAAGTGACATCATATGATATTAGTCTTTCTATATCAGACTTCACTCAGTATGACAATCCCTTGGATCATTCATGTTGCACACATAGCATTATTTTTTTCTTTTTAAGAGACGGTAATATTTCTTTATAAATAGGAGCCACATACTCTTTATCTACTCCTCCATTGAGGAACATTTAGTTGCTTCTGTATTCTTGCTATTGTAAATAGTGCTTCAACAGACTTTGGGGATCATGTATCTTTTCAAATTACGGTTTCCTCTGGATATATGCCCAAGACTAAGATTACTATATCGTATGGCAAGTCTTATTTTTATTCTTTTAAGAACCTTCATACTGTCAGGCACAACTGAGCGACTGAACTGAACTGATAGTGTTTTCCATTGTGGCTGTACCAATCTATATTCTCACCAACAATGTATGAGGCTTCCCTTTTCTCAACACCCTCCCCAGCATTTATTGTTTGTAGATTTTTTGATGATGGTCTTTCTGACTGGTATGAGCTGATACCTCATTGTACTTTTGATTTGTATTTCTCTAATCCTTAGTGATGTTCAGTGTCTTTTCATGTTCCTCTTGGCCACCTGTATGCCTTCTTTGGAGAAATGTGTATTTAGGTCTTCCGCCTATTTTTTGATTGTGAACATGAAGTTGTTGTTGTTTTTTTTTTTTTTTTAATGTGGAGCTGGAAGATCTGTTGCATATTTTGAAGATTAATCCCGTGTTGCTCACTTCATTTGCAGATATTTCCTTCCTTTCTGTGGGCTCTTTTCATTGTGGGAGAACACTGTAGCCCAGGGGTCAGTTTTTAAGTTTGATTAGGTGGCAATTTTTTATTTTTCTGTTTATTTTCATCACCCTGGGAAGTGGCTTATACAAGATCTTTCTGCAATTTATGTCAGAGAGTGTTCTGCCTATGTTTTTCTCTTATGTTTTTTTTTAGTGACTAGTCTTACATTTAGATCATTAATCCACTTGGAGTTTATATTTATGTGTGGTGTTAGAGATTGTTCTGATTTTATTCTTTTACATGAAACTGCCCAGTTTTCCCAGCACCAAAAAATGAAGAAACTAAATTTTCTCCATTGTATATTCTCGTCTCTTTTGTCATAGATAAGGTGAAAATAGGTGTGTAGGTTTCTCTCTGGATATGTCTCTTGATTCATTTTCCAGTTAGCCTTTATAAACCTTGTTTACACAACTCCAGCCGCATCATGAGAAATGCTGAGCTGGATGAAACACAAACTGGAATCAAGATTGCTGGGAGAAATATCAATAATCTCAGACTTGCGGATGACACCACACCTACGGCAGAAAGAGAAGAACTAAGAAGCCCCTTGATGAAAGTAAAAGAGGAGAGTGAAAAAGTGGCTTAAAGCTCAACATTCAGGAGACTAAGATCACAGCATCCGGTCCCATCACTTCATGGCAAATAGATGGGGACACAGTGACACACTACATTTTGGGCCCCAGAATCCCTGCAGATGGTGACTGCAGCCATGAAGTTAAAAGACGCTTGCTCCTATGGAAAAGTTATGACCAACCTAGACAACATGTGTGAAAGCAGAGACATTACTTTGCCAACAGAGGTCCATCTAGTCAAAGCTGTGGTTTTTCCAGTAGTCATATATGGATGTGAGAATTGGAATATTAAGAAAGCTGAGCACTGGAGAATTGATGCTTTTGAAATGTGGTGTTGAAGAAGACTTTTGAGAGTCCTTGGCCTGCAGGGAGAACCAACGAGCCCATCTCAAAGGCAATCAGTTCTGAATATTTGGTGGAAGGACTGATGCCGAAGCTGAAACTCCAGTACTTTGGCCACCTGATGTGAAGAGCTGCCTCATTTGAAACGACCCTGATGCTGGGAAAGATTGAAGATGGGAAAAGAAGGGATCAACAGAGAATGAGACGTTTGGATGGCATCCCCAACTCAATGGATATGAGTATGAGTAAAGTCCGGGAATTGGTGATGAAGAGGAATGTCTGGCATGCTGAAATCCACGGGGTCGCAAAGAGTCGGACATGACTGAGAGACTGAGCTGAACTGAGCCTCATTCCTTGGCATATGGATGTTAAGTTCCCCAGCACCGTTTTGGGGAATACTGTCTTGTCTCCATTGAATCATCTTACCACTTTAGTCGAAAATCGTTTGACCATATGTGTGAAGGTATTGCTGGTCTCTGAATTCTTTTCCATTGATTTATATTTTTATCTTTATGACAGTACCAGACTGTTGTCACTACTGTAACTTTGTGATAATGTTGAAATCAAGGAATGTGTGTACTCCTATATTGCTTTTCTTGCTCAAAATTGGTTGGCAGCTTGGGGCATTAATTAGGTATTAATTAGTGAATTTTACTTAGTTCAGTAGTGAATTTTAGAATAGGTTTTTTAATTTTAGGTGGCTTTTTTATTTCTGTGGGGTTTTGATAGGGATTGAATTACAGTTGTATATTACAGAGGCTGATATGGAAATCTTAACAGTGGTAAATCTTCTAATCCATGAAAATAGAATTTGTGTCATACACTTTATTTGCAACGTTTGGAAGGTTTCACTGTGCAAATCTTCACCTCCTGAGTGAAATACTCAGTGCTGTGCTTAGTTGCTCAGTCATGTCTGACTCTTTGCGACCCCATGGACTGTAGCCTGCCAGGCTGCTCTGTCCATGGGGATTCTCCAGGCACGAATACTGGAGTGGGTGGCCATGCCCATCTCCAGGGGATCTTCCCAGCCCAGGGATCAAACTCAGTTCTCCCGCATTGCAGGTGTGTTCTCTACCATCTGAGCCCCCAGGGAAGCTCAGTAATTTATTCTTTCTGATGTATTTTTAAATGCAGTCATTTTTTTTTAATTTCTTTGCAACAGATCCTATTGCTGCACAGAAATGCAAGTGAATTTCAGTGTTAATTTTTGTACCATATTACTTTGCTGAATTCATTTATTATTTAGAACATTTTTTGTGGCGTCCTTAGTGTTTCTACTTATGAAATCATGTCACATGTGAGCATAGATAATTCTACTTCGATTTTTCCTCTTTGCATGTTGGTGATTTATGCATTAATTCAACTTATTTTCTTATATGTCTTTGCTGACAGGCATGTTTAAAACTACAAATACTATTGCTTAGAAGTGGTAAAACCCAGAATTCTTACATGCTTCCTGAAGTCAAAGGAAAGATGTTCCATGTTTCACCAGTGACTTTGATGTTGGCTTTGGGTTTTACATGGATGGCATTATTGTCATGATAATTTCCCTCAAATTTAATTTGTCAGGTGGTTTTAGCATCAAAAGGTGCTTAATTTATTCAACTCTTTTTTCTATTAAATGAGATGAACATGTTTTTTTCCCCTTTATTCTGTTAATGTGTGTGCTATCCAGATGCATTTTAATAGGTTGAGGCATTCTTGCATTCCAAAAAGAAATCCCACTTGTTCATGGTATATAATTCTTATTATTTGCTGTTGTTGCAGCTAAGTCATGTCCGAGTCTGTGTGACCCAACAGACCGCAGCCCACCAGGCTCTGCCATCCCTGGGATTCTCCAGGCCAGAAACCTGGAGTGGGTTCTCATAGATAGCTATAAATGATTATTATATAAAGAGATATATATGCACTTCCAACTTCTGCTCAGGCTTCCAGAATCCTCGAAGGGCGGCAGGTGATGGCCAGGACATTGCACTGAACCATAGACATTTATGCTTCTTTTTAGTCATTGATGACTCATACTACTGCTTCATGAGTGTTGTTTCACACAGTCAATGACTGTCTGACTTAGACCTGCATGCACCCATCTCCTGCCTCTGTTTCTCACCCTCTACTCCTTCCTTCTGAGATTCACTCACTTCTTCCTTCAATACACCATTCCTCATTCTCAGTGAGAGCCTAAGAGAGGCAAACACTGTAGTCTTTTTCATCTGAAAATATTCTTAATTTGTTTTTATTCCTAAGTGATAGTTTGTGTGTTAGTAGCTCAATCATGTCTGACTCTTTGTGACCTCATGGACTGTAGCTCAGCAGCCTCGTCTGTCCATGGAATTCTCCAGTAGGTTGCCATTTCTTTCTCCAGGGGATCTTCCCAACCCAGGAATTAAAGCTGGGTCTCCTGTATTGCAGGCAGGTAGTTTAGAATGAAAAATTCAGACTGTTTCTGCACAAGGAACCACAGAGCCCCATAGGGCCACCAGAGGACACTGTCTGACTGAGACCTGCATCCATCCATCTGCTGCCTCTGTGTTTTTCTGCCAATGACAAACACACTGCCCCATTTAAAAGGGGCCCTTTCCTAGGTAGTCTTCATCAGGGAATGGCAATGGACTCCAGTATTCCTGCCTGGAGAATTCCATGGACGGGAAAGCTTGGTGAGATACAGCCCATGGTGTCACAAAAAGTCGGACATGACTGAGCAACACACACACACACACACACACACACACACACACACACACACACACACACAACATGTTTTGGAAAAACTCAAAATCCAGGACAAGTAAAAATGCAAGGTGAGACTTTGACTGGAAGTTTTCCCTTGTGACACATTACAAGCATTTTAAAGTCCGTGTCTAAACCCCCAATCACTGTCCACCTCTGTCCCCTCCTTCCTTCATTCATTTATAAACACCTGTCTATGAAAAATATCTCTTCACAATCTGTGTAATGTGTTAGACATACTTTTCAATCATGTCGCCCCTTCTTTCTGATGTGAATATTTGGGTGGCCCTCTGTTTATGAGATCTAGTCCCTTAAATCTCTTAGTCACTCCCACTGTATAATTGTAAGGGACTTGATTGTAGGTCATATCTGAATGGTCTAGTGATTTTCTCTACTTTCTTCAATTTAAGCCTGAATTTTTAAATAGGAGCTCATGATCTGAGCCACAGTCAGCTCCCAGTCTTGTTTTTTGCTGACTATGTAGAGCTTCTCCCTCTTCGGCTGCAAAAAATATTATCAATCTGATTTTTTTATTGACCACCTGCTGATGTCCATGGATAGAGTAATGTCTTGTGTTGCTGTAAATGGGTGTTTTCTGTGACCAGCATGTTCTCTTGACAAAACTCTGTTGGTCTTGGCCCTGCTTCATTTTGCACTACAAGGCCAAACTTGCATGTTATTCTGGATATCTCTTGAATTCATCCTTTTGCATCCCAAATCTTTATGATGAAAAGGACATCTTTTCCTTTCCTTTTTTTTTCAGTGTTAGTTCAAGGACTTCTTTTAGGTCTTCAAACAACCGGTCAACTTCAGCATCTTTGGCAATAGTGTTTGGGGCATAGACTAGGATTACTCTGATATTGAATGGTTTGCCTTGGAAATGAACAGAGATCATTCTGCCGTTTATGAGACTGCACCCAAGTGCTGCATTTTGGACTCTTTTGTTGACTACAAGGCCTGCTCCATTTCTTCTAAGGGATTCTTGCCCCCAGTAGTAGATGTAATGGTCATCTGAATTAAATACACCCATTCCAGTCCATTTTAGTTCACTGATTCCTAAGATGTTGATGTTCACTCTTGCCATCTTCTGCTTGACCACATTCAATTTACCTTGATTCATGAACCTAACATTTCAGGTTCCTATGCAATACTGTTCTTTACTGCATGGAACTTTAATTTCACCACCAGACACATTCACAATTGAGCATCATTTCTGCTTTGGCCCAGCCACTTCTTTCCCTCTGGAGCTGTTGTAGTTGCCCTCCACTCTTCCCAGGTTAGCATACTGAATGCCTTCTGACCTGGGGGGCTCATCTTGCAGTGTCATAACTTTTTACCTTTTCTTACTGTTTATGGTGTTCTCCAGACAAGAATACTGAGGTTGGTTGCCATTTCATTCCCTAGTGGACCATATATTGTCAGCACTCTTCATTATGACCCATCCATCTTGGCTGACTCTGTATATCATGGCTGATGGCTTCAGTGAATTGTGAAAACCCCTTCGTCACTACAAGGCTGTGATCCATTCCAGTACCAAACTGTTTTGATTATTATAGCTTTGCAGTAAGTTTTGAAATCAGTAATGGTATTCTCACATATTACATTTTCTTCTTTTGACTGTTTGGCTATTTTGGGATCTATTAGTTGTGAAGTGTTTTAAGATAGGCATTTGGGTTTAGGGTGGAGTTTTGATCAGGATTGCATTGGAATTGTAAATTGTGATGGTTAGTATTGAGATCTTAGCAATAAGTCTTCCAGTGCATGAAAACAGGATTTGTGTCATTTAATATCTTCACAAAATTTGACATTTCACTGTGCAAGTCTTCACTTTTTTTTGTTCAGTTAATCATTAAATAGTTTATTCTTCCTGAAACAATTGTAAACAAAACTGTTTTCTTAATTTCCTTTTCACTTTGATCATTAATGTACAGCAGTGCCACTGATTTTCAGCAGTGACATTGGAGAATGTTCTTCTTATTTTGCTGAATTAATTTTTTATTTATAACATTTTTTTTCTGTGGCATACTTAGGATTTCTACATTTGAGATCATGTAATGGGTGGATATAGATAATTCTACCTCTTTTCAGATTGAAATGTCACTGATTTATCTGTCTGTATGTCTATCTTTCCTGACTGTTATGGCTAAGACTCTCACGGCTGTGTTGCATAGAAGTGGCAAAACCTAGCATTCTTATCAAAGGAAACAATTTCAGTCTTCATCACTGGCTGTGATGTTGGCTGTGAGTTTTACTTGTCTGTGTGTACTCAGTTGTGTCCAACACTTCACGACCTTTTGCACTCTAGCACACCAGGCTCCTCTGTCCATGGGACTCTGTAGTCAAGAGTAGTGGAGTAGGTTGATGTTTTGTCCTCTAAGGGATCTTCCTGATCCAGCGATTGGACCTCTGTCTCTTGCATCTCCTGCTTTGCAGGCAGATTCTTACTGCTGAGCCATCAGGGACTTTAATTTTATGATGGTAGTTTCCTTCAAGTGTTATTTGTCAAGTTTTTTTTTTTTTATTTATGAAAAATTTTTGAATTTTTAAAATTGCCCTCTCTGCATTAAAAGAGATCATGGTTTTTCCCTACGTTATGTGAATGTGGTGCATTGTTGCTTGCTTGCTTGCTTGCTTGCTTGCTAAGGCGCTTCAGTCATGTCTTACTCTGTGCAACCCCCATGGGCCACAGCCCACCAGGCTCCTCTGTCCACAGGATTCTCTAGGCAATAACTGTGGAGTGGGCTGCCATTTTCTTCTCCAAAGTGGTGCATGATACCAATGCATTTTATAATGATGATGCATTCTTGCATTCCAGGAAAAATCGCACTTGTGTATATTGTACAATTCTTATTATATGGATTGATATAAATGATTACATTTATATGTTTATATACAGCTAGATAGATAGATAGATAGATAGATAGATAGATAAATAGATAGATAGATAGATATACACATATCCTCACAACTTCAGCTCTAGCTTCCTAAACCCTGGTAGAGTGGCAGGTGGCCAAGTCACAGCACTGGACCACAGAAGTTACTGCTTCTCATTTCCAATGATCATTATCACTACTGAACCATGGGTGTTGTTTCACACAGTCAGTGACTATCTGACTTAGACTTGCATCTGTCCATCTCCTGCCCCCATGTCTCGCTGCACTTCTTCCTTCTGGGACTCACTAAACTACATCCTTCCTCCCTCTCAGTGAGAGCCTGACAGAGGCAAATGCTCGTAGTCTGAAAATGTTTTCATCTGAAAATTTTCTTATTTGGCTTTTATTCTTGATTGATAGTTTAGAATGAAAAATCTACAGACCGTTTCTGTGATGTTTCCTTTGACATCTGAAGCTGTTTTCCCTTGTATTCCCTGCTACATTGTGACTGGTGATTCCTCTATTGTTGCGTCTCAATTGGTCTGCCTTCCCTGCTCTCTGATAAAGTTTCCAAATGTCTTTAATATTCCACAGTCCTTGACTATAGGGTGAGGTTTAAGGAACCTCCATACTGTTCTCCATTATGTGTGTGTTTCATAGTGTCTTATTCACTGATGGTTCCAATAGTGTCTTTTAGGACTTTAACAGATTTATAAGAATTTCTTTTATAAGGTAGTCAGATTATTCTATTTCATGAAGCACTTGAGGTCTAATCCTCCCATGGTAGTCTCTGCTGACCTTCGTTCATGGTGCCATAAAGGCATTTTTTGCTGATACTGGACCCTTGCTGGTTTTGTAGGGTTTGATATGTATGTAAATATGTTTTTTTTTGTTGTTGTTGTTTTTGCTCATTTGATGGATCCAAAATTTCTATCTGTTGCCACTTATGTTAAGTGTTATTTTGGTTTTAAGTCAGGAAAGAAATTTTAATTTTCTCAAATGCATTCCAGGGCCTATGGAGAAGAACATTTAGAATTCTTCTTAAGTATCATTTCCTTCATGTTCCTCCCAACACAAAGATGTCACTTATCAGTCCAGTGAAATAAAACATCCCCCACTCCCTGCCTTCACCCTCTTCCTTTGCTTAGTGATATCCATAGCAATTATAGTCAGACACTGGCTGCCTGAATCAGAGGCTGTTTTGTTCCTTCTGGGCTGCTGTAACAAATACCATAGACCAAGTAGCATGTGAACAGCAGAAATGTACTTCTTAACAGTTATAGGTGCTGAGAATTCCAGGATCAAGGTGAATGCAGATTCCATGACTAGAGAAGGACCACTTTCTGGTTCATAGGAGGATTGTTTTCAATGCACTCCCACCTGTCAGAAGAGAGGAGGGTCTCTCCCAGGCCCGTTTTGCAAGAGCACTCTTCTGCCTTGAGGACTCTGCTTCTCACTTAATCACATCCACTGGCCCCACCTCCTCATAAAATCACCTTAGAGGTTGAAATTTCAGCATATGAATGACTCCTGAGGGCCCTGCACATGCTCAGCACAGGAACAGAGGAATCCACACCTGCCCCTTTCCCGGGAGGGCTCTGTGCATGCGCGGTGCAGGGGCTAAATGAGGACCCACTGCTCTTTGAGGTATTTTTTACATGTCAGTGATTTTTAACTGTCTCATCTATTTTGAAAATATATTTTCACATCTGTCACTTACTATAACCTCATTTGTCTCCTTTTTCCTTTAGGGAAACTGTGCTTTGCTTTGGCTTTCCAATAAAAACTTGAATTTTGTATTTATTTAGCAAGATTGAAGTTACACAGAGCAATGGTTCAACCTAGGAATAGAAGCGAACATTTGACACATTGGAAATGAAGGATGAATTAAACATGGAAAACCTAAAATTACCAGTTGGAAAGTACATACTCTGCTTCATTGGTACAACTAAATGTTGTGTTTTCAAAAAGGAAAGTATTATAATTTTATATGGAAATAAATGAACCCTGTGAAACCAATAAAAAATTAGTATAGTATGAATAAAACTAGAAAACCTGTATAAAACTGAATTATGAAAAGATACTGAACAATTTCATAGCGATAAATTTGACATGATAGGCTACATGAATAATTTTCTGAACAACAAAAATTACCAAATTTCTATCTAGAGTGGACAGAAACTTCAAACAGACCACTTTTGTAAAATTATTTTAACAGTTGCTCACACATTCATTTAGGGATGGCCTGAGGAACTGATTCCTTTGAACCGTTGGAAAACTGCAATTTATTTGAGAAAGGTACTTTTACCCTTGCCTTAGCATCAATGAAAAAAAATCCCCATTTTTAGAACTGTGCCTTTTTTAAGTTTAAAACGTACATGTGAAAACTCCTGACAACACAGAGCTTATTTATTTTATAGGTAGAAGTTTGTGTCTCTTAATCATTTAACCCATCTTCTCTCTCTACTCCTCACCACTAGCAACTATATGTTCGTTCCTTATATCTGTGGGTATGTTTCTGTTTGATTACTTCTTGTTTCTGTTTTATTTTTATTTATTTATTTATTTGGTCCCTGCCAAATAGCTTGCAGGATTCTAGTTCCCCAAGGAGGGAGCAAACTCAGGCCCCCTGCAGTGTGTGTGTGGAGTCCTAACCACTAGATCACCAGGGATTTTACTGTTTTCTTTTCAGGAGTCCAGAAATAAATGATAACATACAGTAAGTATTTGTATTTTTTTATTTATTTCACTAAGCATAAATATTCTCCGGATCCATCCATGTTATACAAATGGCAAATTTTCACTCTTTTCTGTAGGTGAGTGGTATTCCATTGTTTTTGTGTGTGTGTGTGTCTGTGTGTGTGTGTGTGTAATTTATTTTAATCAACTCATATGCTGCTGGGCATTTAGATTGCTTCCATATCTTGGTTATTGTAAATAATGTGGTACAAATATTGGAGTCCATGTATATTTTTGAATTGGTGTTTTTATTTTCTTCAGATATGTATACCTAGAGTGAAATTGCTGGATCATGAGGTAATTTTAGTTTTAGTTTTTTGAAGACCCTCCATACTGTTTTGCATACTGGCTGTACCATTCTACCTTCCCACCAACAGTGTCTAAAGTTCTTTTCTTTCCACACCCTCCCCAGCATTTTATTTCTGATATTTTTGATGATAGCATGTGGTCAGTGATACTGCATTGCAGTTTGGATTTGCATTTTTCTAGTGATTTAAAATGCTGAGCATCTTTTCATGTGCCTGTTGATCATTTGTATTTCTTCTTTGAAAGAATGTCTATTTAGATTTCCGCCCTTTGTAAAAGGAGATTTATTTTGTTTGCTATTAAGTTGTATGAGTTCTTTTGTAATTTAATTTTTATTTTATACTGGAGAATAGTTGATTTACAATATGGTATTATTTTCCAGTATACAACAAAGTGATTGAGTTATATATATTCATAGATCTATTCTTTTTCATATTATTTCCCTTATAAATTATTACAGAATATTGTGGATAATTCCCTGCGCTATATAGTAGTTCCTTGTTGATTATTTTACATATAGTAGTGTCTGTGTATTAATCTCAACCTCCTAAATTATCCTTCCCTTCACTTGTCCCATTTGGTAATCGTAAGTTTGCTTTTAAAATTTATGTATCAGTTTCTATTTTGTGAATAAGTTCATGTATATCACTTTTTAGAGTCTACATATTAGCAGTATCATAAGATATTTGTCTTTCTCTGTCGTCTGACTTCACTTCTCTGATCATCTGCAGGTCCATCCAAGTTGCTACATATGACATCATTTCATTCTTTTTATGGCTTAGTAGTATTCCATTGTGTATATGCACCACATCTTCTTTATCCAATTGTCAGTGGACATTTAACTTGCTTCCACATGTTAGGCATTGTAACTAGTAGTGCATTATCCTTTCAACTGACAGCTTTCTCCCAGGATATGTCCAGAAGTAGGATTGCTGAATCATGAGGTAATCTTCTTTTTGAAGAGCCTTCATCGTCTTTTCCATACTGGGTACACCAATTTACATTGCCAACAACAGTGTTCAAGCATTTCTTTATCTCCACATCATTGCCAGCATTTATTTGTGTTCTTCTTGATGATGGCTATTTTGGTAGATGTCAGAGGATAACTTCTGTTGGTGTGGATTTGCATTTCTTTGATGATTACAGATGTAAAGCATCATTTCCTGTGTCTGTTTGCCATCTGTATGTCTTCTTTGGAAAAAATGTCTATTGAGACCATTGAGCCTTTTTAAAATAAAGTTCGTGTTTTTTTTTTTTGTTTGTTTGTTTGTTTGCTTTTCAGTTGTATGAATTCTTTATATATTTTAGATACTAGCTGCTTACAGAATATATGAATTGCAAATATTTTCTTCTACTTTATTTCATTTCATTTCTCTCTGTTTTATTTTGTTGACCTCTGCTATAATTCCAGCTGTTACTTTTTGCTTTACTTTTGTGTTTAGAATCATATCCAAAAATCATTTCTGAGACAGCTGTTAAAGTGGTTTCTACCTATTTTTTTCTAGTTCTGTGGTTTCAGGTCTTCTACTCAAGGCTTAATGCATTTTGAGTTCAGTTCTCTGCATATTGAAAGATAATGGTCCAGTTTGGTGATTTTTCATCTAAGTGTCCAGTTTTCCCAACATCATTTATTGCAGAGACTGTCCTTACCTACCTTTTATATTTTTGGCTTGTTTGTTGTTGGAGAAGGGAATTGCAAACCACTTCAGTATTCTTTCCTTAAGAATCCCATGAGCAGTATGAAAAGCAAAAAGATATGATACTGAAAGACGAACTCCCAAGGTCAGTAGGTGCTCAATATGCTACTGGAGAAATAACTCCAGAAAGAATGAAGAGATGGCACCAATGCAGAAACAACGTCCAGTTCTGGATGTGACTGGTGATGGGAGTAAAGTCTGATGTGATAAAGAACAGTATTGCAAAGGAACCTGGAATGTTAGGTCCATAACTCAGGGTAAATTGACAGTGGTCAAAGAGGAGATCGCAAGAGTGGACTTTGACATTTTAGGGATCGGTAAACTAAAATGGACTGGAATGGGTGAATTTAATTCAAATTATCATTACATCTACTACTGTGGGCAAGAATCCCTTAGAAGAAATGGAGAAGCCATCATAGTCAGCCAAAGAGTCTGAAATGGTGTGCTTGGGTGCAATCTCATAAATGACAGAGTGATTTAAGAACAGGAACATAAAGGCCCCAAGAGATGGGATGGTCAAATTTGTGTGGCAGACGACAGGCTATGAACACCAGTTTGTCCCTGGGTCTCTGTGTGTCCAGCCTGAGATGCTGAGCCTGCTGGGCTGTGAGGCCAATGAAGGCAGCTTTGTCATCACATCCTGTACTGTGGTTGTGGGTGTGGACATTGGGGCCAGATGATGTTGAGTCTGGCAACCCAGCTCCAGCCCCTGCTACCTTTAATGTCTTGTGTCAAAGTGTCTTGATCTCCTTGGCCAAAGCTGAGACCCCTCTCATTAGGTTTGCTTTGGGAATTAGAAACCCTGAGATCATAGGCAGCTGTTACCTATTCCTCCTGACAGGGGCAGTTTTCTTCTGGCCTACGAGAGTGAGCACTGGGATACACTCACCCATGCACACTCACACTGACATTTCATAAGGACTGTGGATTGGGAACAGAAGATGGACAGATATGTGGAAGTTAATAAGAATAATATACAGGTGTTGGAGGCACTGATTGCCTGAGACACGACTCCCATATATTCCAGGTCTTGTCCCTCCTATGTCTGAGGACATCCCTAGAAGTCCATGCGGGCATCATCCCCAGTGTGCAGGTGGGACATAGACAGGCTTTGAGAGACATGGATTCATCCAGGATGGAGAAGAGGTGAGAAACTGGAGGTGAGACTGGGCTCAGGTCTGTCAACTCAAAGCTGCACACACAGTCCGCCCGGGAGCTGTGTGGAGGGCTGTGTGGTGCAACTGTGTGAGGCCCAGGGCTGCATAGATGAGGGATGAGTGGTCAGGATCCCGAGGGCTATGTGCAGGGCTGTCAACTGTCAATCCAAGGAAGGGGCCCCCGGGTGGTGAAGTCACTTCCTCGCTGGGAGACCCTAACGAAACTCGGAACCCTGTAACCAGGCACCCACATCCTAGCAACAGTGCCACAGATGGTTCGGCTCACTTCGCTGGAGAGTCTTCATCCAGAAGGATGTTCTCCAGCTGTATCCCAAATGGCTAGGGCTTCTGCTTCATAAAACACTGGAGGGAGAGGTTTTTCAGATGTTTCAGGCGGTTCAGCACTCAACCTGGATGGCCTCTGGTCCTTTATCAGGAGGTCACTGATAATCCCAGTCAACCTAGAGCTGGCCACAGCAGGCCTGGCCTTCAGTGGGAGCCCTCCTTGGGCAGCGCCAGCTGCCATCATCTCCATGTATAGGGAAGGGGGACTTGACGGGAGGTTCTCCCTCTGGGCAAGAGTGAGTTGGTGGGCACGTGGTGACCTGGGGCTCCTTTCCTGTTCACACCTGAGGACGGGCTGGCAGGATCCCTGAGGTTCTCTGCTCTGTGCCAGTGTGGACCCAGGCTGGCAGATGGTCAGGAGTCTGCGTCCTTGGTGTAGGTCTGTGAAGATAGTTGTGGGTGTGTGTCTGGACCTGAGATGTCTGTAGGTCTGAGAAGCACTACAGGCAGCTGACTGGTGCCCTGGGACTTTCTGCCCGGCTGCCAGGCACTGTGTTCTCAGGGCCCTTCATGGGACTGCAGACAGGCAAGTGATCAAACCCAGCAGATTCCCACCCTTTCCCTGCAGGTCCCAAGAGGTGGCCACCTCCTCTCTATTCTCTGTTGTGGTCCCAGGGCCTAACTCAGGGGCTCAACCATAACTCTCTGTAATTCTGCAGTTGGAAAGTGATGTATTGTGTCATAGTCAAGACAATGATTTCCACTAGAAGGCTCCCCCCAAACATTGAGTCTTGCAGAATTTGGTTTACTCTCATAGCAAGACTGTGAAGGTGGCAACTGATTGTGGCCTCTTTGGCAGACAGACCCATGGAGCCCTGCAGTGCTCCTGCTATTTCTCAAAGGGCCACCAGACGGCAGTGCATAGCTGCTTATGGCAAACACTGCGAGGAGATCCAACTAGTCAATCCTAAAGGCAATCAATCCTGAATATTCATTGGAAGAACTAAGGCTGAAGCGGAAACTCCAGTACTTTTGCCACCTGATGCGAAGAACCAACTTATTGGAAAAGACCCTGATGCTAGGGAAGATTGAAGGCGGGAGGACAAGGGGACGACAGAGGATGAGATGGCTGGATGGCATCACTGACTCAGTGGACATGAGTTTGCATAGCATCCACGAGTTGGTGATGGACAGGGAAGCCTGGTGTGCTGCAGTCCATGGGGTTGCAAAGAGTCAGACATCACTGAGCCACTGAACTGACTGACTGCCCCATTCAAAAGAGTCCTTTTCAAGGTAAACTTCCTCAGAACATGTTTGATAAACTTAAGAGAATTTCTTTAAAATATATTGACATGCTTTTCATCTCCAGTTTCATTTGGAAACTAAAGAAAAGCCATTACAAGGAACACATGTAATGTGAGCCACTCTTTGAAGGTTGTCCCTTGTGACACATATGTGGCTCAGTCGCTCAGTCAAGGCCAACTTTTTGTGATCCCATGGACTACAGACCAGGCTCCTCTGTCCATGGGATTTTCCTGGCAAGAATACTGGAGTAGGTTGATTTTCCTACTCCAGAGGCATCTTCTCGACCCGGGGACAGAACCCGTATCTCATCTGTTTCCTGCATTGGCAAGTGAGTTCTTTACCACTGCACCAGCTAGATATCAATGGTGAAATTCTGTGCCAGCCCCTTTGTTTCTTCTTCTTCTCTCCCCCTCATCCATCTATAGGTAACAGTCTCTCTGAAACTCCTCTGGAAAATCTATGTAGCATTATCAGAGATAGTTCTCAGGCATGTTGATCCTTCCTTGTGATGTCAGTGTTTGTGTAGCAAATCATCAGCTCCTATGACACTGGTTATGTCCTTGACCCCTGGGAGACACTGTTCAGGTGGGCACTTCGTCTCAGTGGGAGTCAGTCCACGGGAGGTCTGCTCAGCACAGACAAGCCCAGCCCACATTGTCTTCTATCCCCAAAACACTGAGAATGCTTCCCTCCCCACCACCCATCTGCCCCACCCCCAGGGAACTTGACTAATATCCTGTATATGCTGAGGAAGCATCAGTGTCAGAACAATGAACAGTGGTTTTAATAATTGTGAGAGACAGATGAGGTACTGTAAAGAATGATGTTACAATTAAAATTTAAAATAATCAAAG